>LGAG01000466.1:1570690-1603324 GCA_001278395.1 Lerema accius
AGGCGCAGAGGCGTTAGTACTATTAACGTATGGTTTGAGATAAGATCGGCCGACAAACTCGATTAGCGGCTCGAGTGATTCCGTTTACGTGTGGTGCAAGCATGAGAATACCTACTATTTAGTTTGTTGCAAAACTAATATAAAAAAAAAACTATTTGTGGTCACCTAGAAAATTAAGAGTAAAAAATTAAATGGTTTAAGAAAACATGTTCGAAATATGACTTCGTAATAAGCCTTTAGGTAATGGTAGATTTCACTTAAGTAACTTATGAAATTGAAGTTATTAAGCGCAAATATAGTTTCTAATACCTAGGTATAAATTAAATTTCTCACTACTTATCTATCGCCTTATAATTTGGACTTGGACCACAAGATCTTTTACCAGTTACTATCTATCAAAACACGGTTAAGCTACATTTCATATATTTCATATAGGTAAAACAAAGAATGGGAAACAGAAATATTCTTGCAAATCCATAACTATTTACTATTCTGCTATTCTTGAGGCATCAGAGAGTGTAAGTTAAAACGACACAAGTACACAGGGTAGTTATACAAAATAACTTTTTAAGTTATTTACGACGCGGGCGCAACAGATATTCAGTCACTCTTAACTGAGCCGGAGTTAATTACTTTTGGCTCTCTCAAACAAGGCTTTGGCGGTAACTCGCCGCTCGTAATTCATTTGAGCACGTATCCTCCTTTATAGACCGAGAGGCGAAAGCTGTAAATATTTAACAACCTCCGAGGTTGTTTACAATAATTGTGTTGAGCACTAGAAGGCTGGACCTCTCGTTTAGTGATATCTTTTCTCTTTTACGGTGAACAATTACCATAAGGTTTGTCTGCTTAAGTTATTACTATTTATTTTAAACAAATTAGTATTTAGAAGACAAGCTATGATAAACAAAAAAATCCTCAAATCCTTTATCTTATACGTCTTGTGGTTTATTTAATAGATACCTATATTGTTAATCCATTCTAGAAGATAGAAAGCTATGAAAAGTTTGCTTTGCTTTCATACTTTCATAAAATTTTAATCTTGAAAAATCTTTTGATGAACAACAAAGCGTAAAAATTAAAAATTACATTGCTAAAATAATATTAAAATTTTATGTACAATTTAAACAGGAATTTGAAACAAACATTCATGAAAATTTATCTTTATTGTCTTCTTATCTGAAATAAATTATATTATTGGTATAAGTTTGCAAGTAACATTTCTTAAAAAAAAATAACGATATATTTAATTTATCAAAAATCTTAGCCGTCTCTTGGACTATACCTTCTTGAGATGAGGATCGCGTAGACGTATCGGCGCAGAGCGAGTGAGACAACGCTATACGAGCGAAGAGTAAACACAAACATACAAAAAAACATCCCTTCGGACACAATACGAAATATTTATAGGTTGAACACTTCCTTTTATTTTTTTAAAGCACTATTTCAAATATTGTTTTAATTGATTGCTGGCAGACCATTTGGCGGCTCGGTGGCGGATGAACGCCATAATTACAGGCCTAATACTGTTTCAGTTTTATTCCTTTATTCATAAATATGGAGTTTTATCGTAGTCTCACGGATCTGGCCATCGGGAAAGATTTTTTAATCATGACTAATTTTAGGAGCTAGGTAGGTATACACACGTGCAATGAAATGTATAGGTACACGGGCAGATTTTCAAATAAATGTCCACTCTGAAAAAATAGCCACTTAACAATTCATATCTACTATGAAACCACCCCCCTGACTACTTCCATACATTGTCATTATCATTAAAATGTTATTCTCATACCTCATTGAAATATAAATCTGGAACAAAATTAATATACTTAATAGGTATAATAACCTGTTCTAAATAAATATATAGGTAGGTAAATAAGTGATCACACACACCTTTAATTTTTTAAAGTGCTTTTTGCCTCCAGAAGCTTTTGTATGCCTTATACCTATGCGATTTTATTCCTTTCCACCACATTGTTTTTAATTTCAAGTGAATATAATGAAATATAATTTCGATAAGCAATAGATTGAAAGCAGTAATTGTTAATAAGTAATTAACTGTACTTTTTACCTACCTTCCTTCATAAAATGAGAATGATGCGAACCAAATTGAATTTTATCACCAAGATGGCTAATGATATATTAAGCTAGCTTAACGTATTCACTTGATTAAATCTGCGTAGGAACTGAAAGCTGAACTTTAGGTATTCATTAGGTACCTAGATTTTATGTCCACGTTTATTAATATATCTAAACAAACTACGAAACTATTTATACATGTTCTAGATTTGATTAGACAAATACAGTTTGTCTTCAAATAGGTACCTAATATTATTGAACCTGCACCTAATTTCTTGTAAAGGAGTGAAGTAAGAGCTGTAAGAGACAATGTTTACTAAATACCAGCTAGTAATAACGGCGATAAACAATAATTGGCGGTAGTAAACCGAGGAATGGCACCCGCATGGCCGACGGCGACCGCAGCGACTCCGCCATTGTGTCTGCTTTACGCTCACCATAAATTTTACCCCAACTCCGCATTTGCATATCGACAGGATCCGTTTATCCGTTTCGTGGTCAACGACAGCTTTTTCTGCGTAAACATGATGGTACGCGAGCTTATGTTGATTTATACTAATGATTTTCCGAGTTTTACGTGATTTCAGAGTATGTAGGTACAAGGCAGTGTACCGAATAGTATATACCTAGTAAGTACCTCTAGTAATATTATTAACTATGGAAATAATATTGGTAATAGGTATATCTACTCCTTACCTGGGCTCTACCACGCGTGGTCGGCTTCTGTGGCCCCCTGACGACACCCTGGTCTGTCGCCATAGGATTGAGATTGGTATGCTATAACGCCCCTAATTGTATCTAATAACCAAACATTTCAGTAAGACTTTCTTCGATAAGAAATTTTCTTCTCTTTGAACATGGCATGGTTTAGGGTTACAATTAAATCGTACATTGTGTTATTGTAGAGATTTTTCAGTTGACATTAAAGAAATAATTATCCATTATGATATTATGATAAGAATTTATTAAATGTACCTGAATATTGAAGGTTGGGAGTTTAGTCAATGTAGAATACTAATGTATTAAATTCGTTGCAGACCAATTTTATCCAAATCCTCTAGCTTAACACAAACCTAAAACCTGCAAAAAGGAGCAAAGTCTGTCGTAAAACAGTGCTCGATCCGCTCAATACATTAGAAGCTCATTCAGTAAACTGACAATGCGCACATTCATGTCGGGACAGTGAAAGTTATTGAAACAAGCGCTAGCTGGCGCTGGCAAGGTGGTCCCATCGTTAATCTTTTATCTAACGCCGCGTCTTCCACTCTTTGTGGTAATGTCACGGACGTCATGAGCTAAGCGTGGCGAATCGACGCCGTTCCTCGCCACACCCCCCTGTTCGCCATTGTGATACAAACCCTGAATTTATTTTAACACATTAGCCATCCAGCCTAATGTGAAGCGTCATTAGATTTTAAAATTGAATCCGTTTTCTATTTTGAATTTAAATGACATGTGTAATGTCTTTTCTATTCATGTATTCATTGTTGGATAATGCATGTTTAGAAATATAAAATGTTGTGTTCTTTTTTGTTTTTGGAAGGTAATTTAGTTTTGAAAACGACTGCTTTAAACTTAACGCATTCATTTTTCATCGTAGATTTTTAACTGTTTTCAATTATTAAGGAAAAGGCGTGCGGAACTCTACCATTTTGAGTATTCGTAGTTGATTGGCCACTTACCTACGAGTAATTAAAATAATGAATAAATACCTACGTACCTATTGAAAAAGACCATAAGTGATTACACATGAAGGTGTCAGCATTTAAATTGGAGCCACTTATGGTAGCAATTGCAAGGAAATTTTGTTTGATGTTATCATTAATCGATTATAATCGTTCGTTTAGATTCATAGTTAAAGTCCATATGAGAAAACATTTGTTGGATGCTTTAGAATCGAAGTTGAGAAAGCTCTGTCAAAGAATTGAGTTGTGCCCAAGAAACGAAACTAAGTTTCGACTAACTAAATAGGTAACAAGATTATAAACATCCTCGGCTTTGGTATTGGTAGATAAGTATATAGTATCTTTCATATGGAATATACTCAAGTATTTATATCATTTTTTCTACTTGCAAGATAATTATAGAGCATTAATAGACAAAAATCGATATTTCGTACGTACTCATATGCCACCTACCAAGCTCATATTAAATAGAATAGTCGTTAACCGGCTAATTAGGGTCGCCATAACGCTATTAACTTACAAAAGTGAAACTTTAGCTAAGCACTTAGGGTATTAGAGATCTATCATAATGCACCCGACAATTTGCCTACATTCAATGAATGAATATTTAATTTTGAAGTATGGTATTGTTCACTTTGAAGTAGGTAGGTAACGGTGAAGTTAATATCTTGTCAACCACGAATATGACAAGACCTAAATCCATTGTACTGGCTGGTGCAAGACCACCGCTATGCAACTTACTGTAAAATGTAACTTTTATAATGATAGATAATATTTCATTATAACTTTGAAAATGGTAATATTTTCTTGTGCTAGGTATTGGCCGTAGGTGTAGCGTTACATGGAGTATTGAATGATATGTAACATAGAGTACTTAATACAAACAGGTTAAATAACAGTTCATGTTTGATGAGTCTGATTTTATTTAGAAAAAGTATAATATTCTTTTTTTTAAATAAAATATTTTCACAGGAAAACACTATAACAAAAGGTAATGAAGCCAGTGTCTAATACTAAAACACGGAACACAAGAACACGTTATCGTTACGTCTATGATCACTATCATCAATTTGATTCATATTAGATTGCTTGAGATCGAAAGAAGTAGAAAGGACCGACGCCGACCCTCGCACACCTCAAGTACTATTTACTCACCACGATTCATCCTATTAAGCCGTTGAATAAACTCATTATGAGTGAATGCGACTACCCGCCGAAAGGCTCCTTTCGGACGATATTAAGCCGCGTTATCCGCGTTTATTCCCGACCTTGATTAGTACCGTATCATTTAGTCCTGCGTTGTAATTATAGAACTACAGGATATAATACACCGTATGGATCAGTAATAAAGCTCAAAGTCGTAAGTAGAGTTTCGTCGGCGGCGCCTTTGACCGCAGGAGATGAAAAGCACCGCGCGCGACCATTTATCATTGACAAACACAATTGTATTGGGACTCGACTCAAGAAATTGGTAGACAAACAATCTGCGATTCAAATTTTAGTAGCCTTACAATTCTTTGTTCCGCTGCCCATTGTATCATATATTTTTATACCGACAAAAAAGTATTGATCGACAAAAAAGTAAATTGATATTTTTTCATATTTATATGGACTAGAGGACGTACTCTGTGGTCATTAATAAAAGTAAGCTTTGTCCACTTCCTTCTCAGGTACCTAGGTAATCTTCTTTAAATAAATTCTGAAACTGCAACATACCTGTGATATTCTTAAAATGCTTCAAAAAGTCGAATACATCACGTATTAAATTTTTTTTTTTTAAAGTGACATCGACTAGATCGACAGTCATAATTGCATGAAGTCCAAGTTGTTCTTACCGTGTTAATTAGGAAATAGCCTAAAATCGTAAAAAAAAATTGTCATTCAAGAATGTTTTAGTTTAAGGTAAATTAAGAATGTTAGTTAAGTTGGTAAAGATTAATGTTCATAGGTGACGGAAAAGTCTGTCCACTGAAATTAACAATTACCTAACTGGTGAGAACAAACTAAAAATCTCATTGAAAATTCCGCAGCAGGTTAGCGGAACAAAATTTTAATATAACTTTAAAATTAAAGTCAACGTTGCGTCTATACGAGTATATCTACTATCATTATAACAATGTGGTTATCGGGGCAAATGTCTCCAGAAATCTATACAAGGCAGAGTGCGGGTCTACGGAGTCTAGGAAGAGTCGGGAGTCGGGAGGCGTTGCCCCGCCTTCCCGGGTCGTCCAATCACGTTGAGATGCGTTGTCCCCAGTCCCGGGAGACAGGGACATCGTGTCGCCGGGATGGTACTTCCTTGTTATCATACCGTGTTCATTCATTTAATATCACTTTGCATAATTTAAATAGGACTGGCCGGTATTAGGCGCGAATGGTTTTAATTTTAATATCTCATCAAATGTCTTGAATAGATATGTAGGTACGGAGAATATTTTTTTCTTATAATGGAATTAAATATATATTAATTAGAAGTCCTTTAACGTGTACCAATATATCAACTTACCAAATGTCATTCAATGAAATAATAATAAGAGGTGTAGGTACCTTACCTATGTAGGTTAATTAGGTTTATTCGCGAAAACAATAAATTTTCAAGACAACAGCCTCAAACACATTAAAAATCTTCATCTCATCCCAATGTTTAATTTGGGACATTAACAATTAAGAATGAGTCAAGTAGAAAAGAAAAAAAAATAAAAAAGATGTAATAGGTAAGTTATTTCATTCGGTGATTTCTTCCCAAGGAATCTTTATTTACATGGTGAAACTTTCTTTAAATAATTTATAACATGTAATTTTGTTTTATTTAATCTGTAACACAAACCAAACAAATCAAAAAACACTAGTTATCATAAGAAGCAATCGTAAAACATTTGTTTAATTAATGATACACAAAATTATGCACGATAAACAATGTACATTGTAATTAAATCACTCGTTGACCCAACTATAACTCAGATGCTTCATTGAATTATTTATTGACGTTCGTAATTATGCACTCATTAGGCCCAAATTATTGAACACATTGAACAGCAATTGAGCGGCATGAAAGTCAATAATGTAGGTAGAGGCGGTAGAGCACATATTAGTAATTTAAATAAATAAATGTAATTGTCTTACAAGTATCTGTAATTTTAAAATACACATCGGTAGGTACCTGTAATAAATTTACATGATTAATTGAGAATAAGTAAAACTGCCTTCTTAATAAATATGATTACTTTAACAATTTGCTGTAAGTGAATAAACTTTAAACAAAAGTGAGGATAACTTTCCTGTATCAGTAAAATATTACAATCTATTTTGTCTTTATAGGTACCAATGTACCTAGATGATTGAAAATTCAATGAAATAAATTCAAAACTAGTGATATCTCGACTTAACTAGTAGAATTTACGACAAAAATAAAATGTTTTAGATCCTCCTACTACTATATTAGATTTTGCAACGTGAAATTGCAGCACTATATTTTCTATCAGAATGAAGTGTAAAAACATCGATCAGTGCCAGTAATAATTAAGTTTATAACATTTTTAATTGGCTTCCACCATAGCTGGTGCTTGGACTTTTAATAATAAATATTTATACAGGTAGCAGCTGCATTAAAATCTTCACTCGATACCCAAATAATAATTAGCCTGCCCTTAGCACCTCGGTCGGCGTCCGAGAAAAAAGAACGTGTCCAGTCTCGCTCGCGAACCAACATAACCTGTAATTTGGAAATTATTATCTAACACATTGTGCCTTTCTGGTTATCCCGCCGGTCAATTTGCCGTTTTTATGGCTCCCCAAGAGCTGCGGTCTCTAATTATCTCTGCCACGATCGCGGCCCGAGGCGAGATCGCATCTCCGACGAGCTCAGAACTGCACCGTATTACAGCGCGCCACGGTCCAAAACCTACCGCTGTTATTAGCCCCAGTTTAGAAACATGAGAAAATATGTTTGAAGGGGTAACACGTCCGCGCAAACTCTATTTGTTTTACCACGAACTGTTACAGCTTTAATTATTTTACAATTACCGACGAATGTGCACTAAGCAGAAAATCTAGTTGATTAGCATCGAAGCTAACTTACGAGTGACTGTGAATATCAAACAGATTAACTATTACATCATAAGATCAAAGCTGTCGATGCAAGGTATTAGGCTCGTTAGTGAAATACTACTATAAACCTTCGACGTTTCCTTTTTATATGCCATTATCGAAGCATGGTGTCGTAAATATAAATTATAATCGGTAAGTTTTAACGCCCAATTTAAAATTAGAGAAACGAACGGACCGGGAAATAACTAAACGTGAACGTTTGAGAACGATATCGGACGGTCGTATTCTATTAGAAAGGACTACTAATAAAATTAATTTATTTCTCAATTACTGTAGTAAGTGAGTTCAAAAACGAGCCGCTGCGTCGATTCATTAATCATATTAATTAAGACGAGGCATGAGCGTCTTTGTTCGTGATGTTTCGTTAAACGAGTCGTCTTTATGCCTCAAATTTCAGTGTATCGGTGTCGTGCGATGCGGCAATAATATTTCGGTGAAGCATTTGCATTTATAGCGACACCGTGATGCCGTGCCGTGCCGTGCGACGATGCCGTGCCGTAAGACGATTACTGCGCGTTCCGTTCCATTCAGTATGCCGTGCGCAATCGCTCGATTGGTCAGAGACAATATTGTCTAATGGCGCGCGTGTTAGCTCGTCTTGCGATTTATTTTTTATGTGTGTGTAATCGAATAATTGCAATAAGTAACTTTTTTACACACGACACGCAGTATCTATTTTAAAGACTCGTGTCGTTTGATGTTATTGCTTTACGAGTTTGAATTGAAAGTGCTGGAACGTACTAGTTGTCTGACAATAACAACTTGCAATTAATGATTGTTGATTGAATTTAAACAAAAGTTATTGAGTTTCACCAACGAAAGCGTACCGTGGTTTTAGATGATTAATTCTAACGATCAACTACACTATTGTTGACGGCGTGCACGAATATAGGTAGGTACACAATACAATAGGTACAGAAGTTACATCCTACTACAGTAGTTACACACTAGGTACATACTAGGTACATAGTTACCTACATCATAATATGAAAGTCAATCACTTGTACGGAAAACTAACTGCGGGTACTGCGGGTAGACTGGCTAAAAACTGAAATAGAAGACAGTGTGCTATGTAGGTACTATGTAGGGTAAATATTGTTTCTTGTAATTATAGGAATTATAGACTGGTATATCTAGTATGATAAAGATTATGCAGTAGCGTATATTAAAAAAATATAATTTATGTACTTTTGTAACGACAGATAAAGTTTACAATAAGAGACGTTACAACCATCAATTTGTTAAATAAGCACTTAGTTAAGTACACGGCATTAGTGCATTTAAATTTAATAGTTCTAAATGCCACGCGCTCAATTTGCTACTGATGAGATAAAATTACTGTCAAACACTGAAATAAAAAATGATTTTCAATTTACCCAGTAGCATAGCATGTTACGAAATCTAAATGCGAACGATGGATGTGTGATTACTAGGGAAGCGTACGACAAAATGATTATCAGAACTATCAGGCATGCCACTGTTATTAATTCAACGAAGAATTACATCTTTATTCACTACTGCGAGGAAAGTGACCATACTTGAGAATGAAAAAAGACAGTGTATAAAAGCTATGTAGGTACTTAGAAAAAGCTGCGTTAGGGAGACAACTTTTAAGTGAATAGAACAACTTCTGGCACTGCTAAAATTTGCAAAAGGCTGATTTTACGAAAAAAGTATAAGTAAGACTTATTATTATCTGGGCTTTAAATAACTGTTACGATCAAATAAGAATGTTTGCATTTCACCATTATGGTTAAGGTAATTACCTACTATTACTAGATAATAATCATACGGTATATTCATACGGTATTCTCAATTTATCTCGACCAGTATTACCTCTTAATGTGTAGACTTATTACTTGCTACTTAAGTAGATACTTAATTCGTTAAAGAAAAAGTTCCTGAGAAAACCTTCATTTAATTTTCTCGACTACTAAGATTGATGTTACTCAATTTATTTCTGCATTTAATCATAAATCCTTTAACATGGATACCCTATCAGTAAGCGAATATTTTCCTTCCCTGTAATTATCTCGTATTAGAGCCTATTAGCGAATATGATGGTCTATCAGTTTAATACGATCCTCTATTATTATAATCGACGCAGACAATGCCACCGGATTGCGATTCAATGGGAATTTCGCAAATATGTATGAAACTATGGATCACTGGTTTAAGTGGGGTTTCCTGTATGGCTTCTATAAAATTACCTTCCTGTCTAAATTATTAATTGGTATAGGGTTGTAATTGGTTGGCGGTGCACTGGATTACGGTGGCATCAGTATAGTATTAGGTGGCATTATTTATGTCTAGATTTTAGAACTTATGTACGAGTAGTAGGTGAGGTTATTGCCTGACATACCCTCTAAAGATACTACCCTATAGGTGCAATAGAATAGTCTGTATAATGTACGAAAATCTTCCTTCATTTAATAATTTAAATATTGGACTTATGTAATGTTACCTGTCTTCAACGAAACGTGTGAACTCATTACGTTCAAAAGCTTCAGCAACTGAACTCGGGTTATTTATTTACATCGTACATTTAATGTATATTTGTATCTGTCATTTTCGTTACACGTATTCTTCGCCCTCCCGTACGTTTCGAAGGCTATTTGCGATTATTTCCGAATTTCATTATTGCGTTATCATTTTCTTAATAACGATGTTGCGTAGGGGAAGTTGAACCTAAAAGCGTGGTAATGGGGTTTATTTTGCATTGGGGTGTTGAAGAAAAGGCAAAGAGATGAAAGATGCCGCCACCATTTGTCACTACTTTCGGAACGAGGTGGCGGAGTAAAGTACTGGCCCGCCCTGTTTGCACCTCCGGCACCACTTCTCTTTTTCTGCAAAGAAACTGATTCCATTGACAATTTGCTTACATCATTCTCTTCTTCTAGCGACGATACACGGTAAAAATAACGGAATATTCAGTGTGAAAGCATTTCAGGGCACTGTAAGATGGACTTTGTCCGTGGTAGAGGCACTTTTTTTGGTCCATTGCTTTTGATAGAGAATTTTCAATGATAAAAAGTGTACACTATGTCTGCGAGTCTATAAATATCATGCATCACTATAACTTATTATGAGTTTGTTCTAATCACTTCTATTAGATAGGTAGGTATTCTAAAGGCCAGTGGGACTCCTTGCATAGTGTTCGTCATCGTCTTTCATCTATGTGATTGTCAAGGTTTTTACCACGATTACCACCACATAAATTGCAGCTGAATTGGAGAAATACTCGAGTATACCGTTAGCGTCACCTTGTCAAGTGTTACGGTTCAATTTTAAACACGATTTATTTTTCAGCAATCGATTCCTTTCGCAGTATTCGTCAATGGAAACAAGCCCAAAGAAACGGTGGAATGCAAACTTAATGGTTTCGGTTTTGGGACCGTGGCCAATCACTCCGTCATCAAAATTAAGGAAACATTCAACGTGGTCAGTTTGCGATCATCAGCATTGGTAAAAACAGGACTAATGTACGCAACCCGGTCCAATTGAATGCTTTTAACTGCGGTATAATTTATACGACACACTGTATTTATGATATAACCTCACCTTGTATTACAAAACCGAATACGATTCGACTGCGATGGTTCTTACTCTGTTTTGTCAGAATTAAGCTTGATGGAATATCATCGTGTTCATAAGTATCTTTTAACTGAGTTTGGGTCTCACAATGTAAAGGGTACCTACAGGATATATTACGGTAGGCCTACCGCTATCTAAAAGTGAGTTTGAGTTTTCTTATAACAGATAACATTTTGAAGAATTGTCTTAGTTTGGAAGTAAAAATGACATATTTTAAGAATAAGATATCCCCATAGGTTGTTTGGAAGACTTCGCTGTAGATATAACGATAAAAGTGCCTTTAGTAAGATACTTGAAAAAGTATTTATGTTACAGTTTCTTGTATGTATTGTACCTATTGTAATATTTATCTATCAACTCTCCCTTGGTGCTTACTTAATAGTAGAATAACTCCTTATCCAAAGTTAAGTTCTTAAAGTATTTTAGACACAAACAGTCATCAACCGCAATTTAACTTCACCAATGAAATGTTTAGTAAAGTAAAGCTGTGTTTGCGTGTAAATACGGAGGCCGTCGTAAATAGTAATTAAATAATTCAAGCCACTGATACGTAGATTCGAGTGGAGTGACGGCGGCGGCCATTACAGGCAAAACGCCAAATCATTTACAAGAAAGCGAGAGCCCGCCTTGTACTATTTACATAATTTATTCAACGCACACCCGTAGTGTTGCAGCTTGGATATTACTGAAATTTTGACAACATTTTTTTGTGCGGATGATATTGTTTAGAAAATTGGGGCTTGTTATAATTTTTAATAACGAGTATCACGTTTTGAACTACATTTATCTTTTAGTCCAAGCCAAACAATTCGGTTATGATTAGATGACAGACATTCCAGTGCCTTTGTCAATTTTTCGAAATTGACTTCTTTAATTGTAGGTAGATAATTTTTATTGTAGAGACTTTAATTAAAAAATAAATTAGGAAAATACCTTTTAATTTTCTATAATGTTCAAAAAATATATTTTAGAATACTCTAGTTTTTGTATGAGGTATCCATAGCATATTTTTTTTAAATATTTATAAAATTTATAGTTTTATGTTGTAGGTAGGTATCTATGTAATTTTATTACTGATTATATCCGTTGTTAACTACATAAATTTTTATTACTATCAAATGATATTATTTGACTACAAGGATATTTTTTTTCCTCTGCTCCTTTTAACCCTCAAGTATCACAAGGAGCGAGTTACAACGCTGTTCGCCTAACGCCGCGATACAATCTCCCAAATATTAAACTAATATTTAGGCAACGCTTTGCCTGGAGCCGCCTCATTTGAATAAGGTACGGTTCCGTCCCGATAGTTGGACACTCTTAGCTACTCTAGTATACAAAAATGACCATTGGAACCTGCGAATTAGTTGCTAAAAATATATTTAATAGCGAGGAACAATTCAGGATATTATTAGCAAATTTTAATATAATAATATATCTATTTATGTTCTTTAACTATTATAAACCCACCTTTAAACAACTACCATTATTACAAATAATTAAAGCTACCTCCTTCTGTTGGATTTATATGAAGAGAAGAATGGGAATCTCTGATGTAGTCAAGCAAAAAAGTCATACCTATATTGAACCAAGTCTATTTCCTTACTATAATTAAACAAATACTTAACGTACTTAAGGTACCTAATTCCCAATCAATATTCACGACTAATCAGAACACGTTAAACGCCACAGCGAGAGCGCACCTTAAGTCGTTCGGGTGTAGCTGTAAATATCATAATCATAACCCATTAGGCAGTTAATGCTATGTCTCCGCGGCGGCCTTTGAGTCAGCTTTATTGCTTCGCTATTAATTGTGAACATCTAGCAAGTGATGCCGACAACCTCCGTCTTCCGCCTCATCGGCCCTAAAACCTAAAATATAACTTGAAGCGCCGATCATTTGATCATGTCACAAATTGAAATTAGACTTTACTTTCCACTCCTCACAATGTAAATGACTTATTAAGATTATGCGTCTATTTTATGTGTTAAGTTCACGTTGTGTTTCAGCTTGGATTTAACTGTAAATTGTAACTTTTTTATGGATTTATAATCAGAGCTGCGAAAAAAAGCATACTAATAATACAACTCTACAAATTCATTTTTTTTCGGTGCAGCTCTGTTTGTACCTACCTGATGTACATAAGGTCTATCTTATTAAAGACCTATCTTTAAAATCTAGGCACCAAAATGTGTATCAGCCTAGACCTAGGTTCGCTTATCTCTTGGAGAAAGTCGACAACAGCGAGCAACTCTGAAATTTTTATTAAAATCGGATCAATTGTTTACTTAGTAGTTTACTGACAAAACACGCAATAAACATACGTAATTATAGCCATTCCACTCTAGGCTCAGCTGCAAAAATTTGCCAATATACTATTAAAGATCCATAACTTGGAGTATCTATAGTTTAGTCTCTCGTTAATATCAAGTATCAGGACTATACCTACGCATACTCTTAGCTTTGTTGTATACGTGTTGTTGGTGTACGTGGAACACCACGTACAAGGTCTCGGCAGATTAGCTCCAGGCGCGATTAGCGTTCGAAAGCTTTGTAGTGTGTGAGCAATGCGAAGGCGTTTGTAGCCGCCCCTTTCTACTTAGCCAATCACGCGGCCTGTCTCCGAGATCAGCCTGTGTCGCACAAACACAGCCGACACTTGCTTAAGAGTAACGAGCACTGGCTAAGTGACGAGCGAACGGCGAGGAAATGATTATTATTTGGATGACTGAAGTTTACGTGGGAGGAGTGAGTATTTTTGGATTTACACTTGTGCAGGCGAAAATTGCAATATACAGTCTGAAGCGTACCTAGTTAGTACCTATATCTGGCTTTGCAGTAGATATTAAAAATGCTAGAATTATCTTGGCGTAATTTTATTAAACCATCGTAAATATTATACTATCTGGACATAGCATTTGAGATATCTCGACTAGATGACATTGATCATTTATTAACTGTGACAATGTTGCTAGATTTAGTTATGGATTATTAACATGGCCGTCGATTCCGGTTGTGTATGTGTATAACTTCTTGAATTTTTTTAATTAGGTAGGTACTTCACTGCAGGAGAAGATTGATGACAATTATCTTAGAATCTGGTTGGGAAACGGTTGTTATTTGCTCTATGTATTTCTCTGATGTCCTCATGTTCAGATTTTTTAAGCAGACTCATGAATCGCTTATCGCTTCCACCTAAACCCTACACCATCGCTACGAATTGCTTTCATAATCCAATTAAGAATAATTGTCGATAAACTGACAGGATCAATATCGATTTATGTGGTGATATTTTAGCATCGTTAATAAATTTATGCTTGTTCTTGCCGTTTGATTGCACGCCAAGTTTCCATTAAAGTTATTCGATTCACGAAATGACCGACTCGGTATCGACAGCTCGTAATCTCGTAATGATTTATGTTTCGTCGCAAATTATTTTATCTACCTAATTATGTTAAGATCGTTATTATTATATTTGCATAATAAACTTGCTTGTTGCTTGTATCAAAATGTCTTGACCTGCTTTAATCATAACGTACCTACGCGTAGTATCGTTACTTTTTTACACCCATTGTAGGAAGTACCTATTTCTTGCTTATTTTACTTAAGTTAACTTAACAAAAGTAGTCAGACAAGCTACCTAGGTAATCAATTGTAGTAAATTTATAAAATATTAGAATGCAAAAATAGAGTAAGTAAACCGTCATGTTTACATCTTGCCGATGAATTTCTGATCTTACGAATAGACATAATTAAGTAGGAGTGACTTAAAGATAGAACCTTACATCCTGAAAAAGTAATTTTGTTATCCAATGACATCAACTTATATTATAATAACTAAAAAATACAAACATTCTCTTTAGACAAACTGAACGTAATTTATTACTCTCACATTGTATTACAACAATAATGCGAGTGAATAAATGGGTGACATTGTAAGGTAATGTCTGGCAAAGGTTCACATCGATGTCGCGATGTCGAGATGTCGTAGTGTCAGCTCTATTGATTTCGCGGCACATTGCGCGCGTGAGTTACGATGTCTGCGGTGAACCCTGACTTACCGCCACCGCCGCATCCTCCCGATTTATTAGATCGTTACACCGCTACACCACATCGTGGCATCGGGGCAAATGAATTCAATTCCATTCGGTTTTTACCCCGTATTTCACGCCGTGACAAATTCCACGCCGAAACATGCGGGTTATAACTCTGTGCTTTTTGTTTTGTACTGTTTTCCTGTTTCGTATTTCGGAGATATATCAAGCGCTCTATATTAAGAAATTATTTAGATTTTTATAGTTTCCTTGACTGTTAAAAACATTATTTTTGTAATATAATGTAATAGGTACAAAATTTAATCACAATAATTTGCATATTGGTGTGCAACTTTCGTTTTTAATTACCCTCGTGTAATTTTTGAAATTGTTAAAATTTAATAACTAATATCGTGATACACATTTATAAATATTAATATGAAATCGAGGTACTCGTACATATGTGCCGCTGATTTGATTAAATTATGCCCAGATTCAGCCCAGACGATCACATATATCTAAAGGGTAATTTCAACTGCATGACATGGTTATTAAGCTGATATTTACTTCATTGTTGTCTGAAATAAATGAGCGCATTTTGTCATGCGGCAAGCGCTGTCACAACAAACATTATTTCATTTTATTTTATGATTTTATAACGCGCCGTGAAGCGGCACTGGCGTTTTGGAAACATCCATTGTACTGCGACAAAGATTCACAAAGTTTAACGGTATCACTACAAGGGTAACTCTGTGTCTAATGTTTTGTTACTGATGCTCAATGCACTTTTATATTCGCTATATAAAACGCAAATGTATTTTTAATGTTACACTTTTTTTAATCTTATACTTCACATAATGTTTTTTGTAACCTTCAAACTACGAGTCTACATATTGTAAGAGTAATGCATATTTAGATAACGTGTACATGCTCAATATTCCATACTTAAATCCGTATCGTATTGGAAGGTATCATGTAAAGTATTTACGAGTACACCCTAACCGAGCGTGGTGCACATAATTTTTAATTAGAACTGTTAATATCTTTTAAAATCTCTCTTCCAATATAAAATTGGACAGGAATTCGAGAGACGAAGCGTGAATCCATAAACACATTCCGTATACTCTTCGCATGATGGAACCCATAAAAACCGTAAATATAAGATGATCCGGAATAACAACAGTATTCAAATTTCCGATTCGTCGCGGATTTAAACAAAAACGTTCTATTTAATAGTGGGATGATAGGCACGAGTGTAATCGTGTGTACATGTTTCGTCGGTATAGGCCTCTCGAATCGATTTGATGTAATCGAGACGCGTGCGCCTTCGGAGTTCTCGGTAGAGTTCCGGTTCGTTTTCGTTTAGAAGACGGTATCGGTAATACCACGGAGTTTAAATTCAAATCCATAGACCTATTAGACAATTGGAATGATTGTCGCTCGCGTGCAAACGTCGCTGTACAGTCTGTAATCAGCGATTCGATAGACAGTGATACATTCGATTGATAGCTGTAAATGTTTTATTGAAAATGTATGTCTATATTTTATTTATGGCGCTTAGAAACTATAAATAAATCAGTTTTTTGTTGTCATAAAAGGTTTTGCAGAACATTCGGTTTTACCTTAAAGCCCTTTAACATTCTAACTAATTCCATTCCAATGCATGGAATGAAAAATTGACAGAAAAATTCTGGTCTACAGACGTCTCAATCGCCAGCAACTCTAATTCCTTCCTTCCTCTATACTGTCCATTATTTCAAGAATCTAAATAGTAATAGTAACTAATATAAAAATCGTTCGTAGAGGTTCAAATTCAAACCTCCAACACCGGATGTAGGGAGCAAAAGCGCTACAAAATAGTTGGGCGGGATCGGGTAAGCGACCCTAATGAAACAATTTTATGCTATTCAATCTAATACAGGGTGGAATTACAGTACAACAGAAATCTATTTTTTAACCGATAAAATAGTATAAAAAGTTGAGACACATTTTATCGTAATTAAAATAAAACAAGTTATTATTAAATAAAAAACAAAAATTCGTATGCTAATTTTTTTTTGGAGAATTGAGGGACTGTAATAATAAATATACTAATATCCTATCTCAGTTTATCTTTATCTTTATACACATAAGTACTTTATTATTATAATAATTATTTGCATACAATTTTTTGGTGAGGACGTGGATTCCTTAGGTACGCAACATTGTTATAATTTACTCGTACCTATGTCTAAAAAAATCGGCACCAAATCCACCGCATCCATGTCCATACAATAATAAATATTTAAAGAGGTTAGCAGGTGCAATATACCTCAATTGATGTCGAAATAACAGTGCGTGGAGCTGAAATAATAATAAAAAACCGCCTCGTCTTTGAAGCGGCGAACCTGCAATTTGGGAATTAATTCTATCACATTTTGCCCGCGTCGGCCACACCGCTTTATAGTGTTCTGACACCGCTACAGCTGATTATAGACCCTGGTTTCACCGCATGCTATTAAATATAAAATACCAGATATGTATACTCTAATATTATTTTAAAAATATCAGACATGCGACTACTCTAATATTATTTTAAGGAAGTAACAGGTTCGATTCGATTGTAAATGAAGGCATAAACATTATGATAAATTAAGTAGAATTAGATTAGAGAGAAAAGAAAGTAGCATGAGATTAAGAGTCTGTTAACAACGGACTTCCATTGCTGAGTTAATAAAACAGTAAATTTATCGCTTCCTTTTCAATCAGCAATGGAAGTAAAAGAGCTGCTTTTCACATAATATTGTTGTGATCACTCTGTTTTTTCAAAAAGTACCTACCTAACTAAATAGTTATAGCATTTATAATAAAAAATATCAGTGTGGTCAAAACTATTTGAAAATAAAGTCTTAGCAACAGCTAGGTATAAAGTTCTTAAAGTATCTTCACTAGCTTAAGCTAAGTTACTGGCCTTATTACGATCCTGAAACTACAACAGCTGATTAAGTATATAACAGCGCAGTCGCCTGCAATCTCACGATATTATCGTGTTAATCAACAACCTTTATTTCTCTTCATAATTCGCTTTTTACTCACATTGTTGAAGATTCTGTGGATTTTAAAGTACCAATAATTATTTAGAAATATTTGACAAAATACTATAATCTCAATCTGACGTATCACTGTAGCATATTCTATGAACCATAATGGACACAAAATGTGCTACTATGCCACAACAAGGTGCAAATAATAATTTGAAAAACTTTTACAGTTAAACATGTTTTTGACGTAAATATTTAACATTGGTTCGACATCCTTCGTATACGATTCCAAGTCATACTTTGCCGATTTTGTTCATCATGTCTTTGCCCCTTAACTAATCACTTTACGTGTGAACGCTGTTGATACGCACTATCCCGTATCTAAGTAGGAATGTGTTGCTTCAAATATTTTTCTTAACTATCCTTATACTGTTCCTATTATTATCAGAATTGAATTTGACATGGTTTTCATTAGGTAACCAATCAGTACACACCGTGGCTAAACTAGGATTAGTCACGAAGGATTAACTACGATCTCGCAAGGTCAAGGGCAGATGCTCTCCCAGCCTCAGCAGGATCAGGTTATGATCGGTCATAAAATACGTCATTTGATTGGTTCCAATCAACTATGGTCTCGATTAAAAAATGTATTCAGTCGCTTTTAGGTTTTATTGCCGCTCCTCAAATTAGAACTTCGATCTTGGCATTTTATTTGATATTCGTTGAAGTGTGAATGCCAATTTAGAATTAGTTTTTGTAAGTATGAAATGGGTTTATTTATTAGTTAGGAAATATATACATACAGTAGAAACGTCAGTTCATAATGATAATTTAATTAGCAATAGTGGCCGATTGGGGAGTTCTTATTGCCATAATTGTTGGTCCCAAGTGTGTAAAATCTAAAGCCTCAGTTCTACTATCTAAAGGTGACGAGGACCGTTTACTATCTTGTAAATCATCTGCTCGTTTGTTTGTTTCAAGAAAAACAAAAGCAAACAACAATTAGGCTGGTACCTCTGATACCGTTCTAATTTGGCATCACGGTGGTTATAAAATTTATATTCCGCTTTACAACCCACATCGTAAAAGACGATATTCCGAAAATCTCTCTAACATTCATAAATATGTATAAACCCACAGTAATTAAGAAATAAAACCCAAGTTACAATAATTATTTTATTATCTACATATATAGTATGTACCTACCTATCTAATAGTAAGTTGTACGGAAGCCGGCGGTTTTACCTTATTATCTAAACATCTAATAAAATTACATACAAAGAACACATTTACCTACTATCACATATTATCATCAATATCACATATTAGTAATCACACCTACATTTCAATAATATTAAACCTAGGTGATCGCGTGACAAATCAAAATTTCATCAACTACAATATACCTAGATACAAAACCGCCAACATGACATGCTATATTAACAGTAAATACTACATCCATGTTTAACACTGCATTCGGAACCGTCATAATTATTACGTTTGTACACAATAAGTAGACTCGAACTGTAGCTACCGTAAACAGCTACGCGCGTTTACGTCACAACTGGGATAACGTTTGGTTGCGGTGACCAACTGCGATGGTTGCACGGACAAGGACAACCGTTAATCATCTGCAACCAACAACAATAGACCACGCACAGGAAGCGATGGAAGTGCTAATTCGAAAAACGCAAACCACATCATAATCAGCACAAAGAAGCTACGTAGCTCGTAGCCAGCGATGAAATGAATACAGAGAGGTCTGCAATTAGTGGCCGAAGCAAAATGGCTGCCCCGTTGGCTAACGTACCATTATCTCCGTTGTTCTATCGAAGCCTTGCAACCCTAATCGTAAAGACACAAAGGTTTGTTTCATATTCCCCGGAGCTCATTCAAGCTTGGACGCTCACCCCTCGCAACGTGCGTGTGTTAATTTAATTTTCTACTCGTAGTAATTGCAGCGAACCGGCTGTCCGAGAACCTATATTATGACAAGCTATTTGTATATTAAAAACATATATTTACATATCTACTATGTTTTACATTAGTATCCTTGACGATCTGCTCGCTAATTATCAATTTTAATTTTTAACGAATACTTAAATTAAACCTGAACTTAATGATAAAGGTAGGTGGGTACTTATTCTGTTAAAGTTTTTATCATATAATTACTAAATGGTTAAGTTAATTAAAATTACTTACGAAAATCTGTTTGTGTGGCAAAAGGAACACGTGGAGCGAGCGCCCCGCCGCGCTTCGCTTTATGTGCGCCGGCGCATTTGTCATGTTAACACTAAACGTATGAAGAGCCGTTATTAATGACGAAAAGATTATGTCAGTTCAGCCAATTGTTACATTGTCCACCGACCGGGCTCGGCCGGGTTCAATGCCGTATTTCCTTTATTTGCTCTGTAAGCCAATATACAGCGTTTGCTTCGAACCTCAGCTAATAAATTGTATTATGAAAATACCTGTTGCGATTATTTATGCATACAAAAAGGTATACGGTGTAATTTCAACGATGATAAGAAAAGGCCTGGAATTAACGTTTTTAGTACTCAATCGTCCTGCTTCAGTCATTTATCCGTTTAACATACAAGTAAGTATAATAACTAGTATCAGTAAAAAACTTGCGGCGCTACATTGCATACGTAAGAACGTCTTTACGTTAATTACTTATAGTATCGTTCGCGCTTTATAGAAAAACAAGACTGGGTTGTTATCAACTACCTACACAATATCAAAACATACGCTGTTTAAACTAATACCAATTAAAATTCTGATTAACGGCCAAGTCTGACATAAAAATAATATTCATGAATCTTCAAATAAAATCTCTCCTTTCATAGTCACTTGTAGCTCTAAGTGTGTAGACATTTAATATTATAAGAGTAAGTAATATCTATACTCACATAAAACAGTTCATTTATGACGCTTTCATGAAGCAATTACCGGCGGGGGTCTTCTGAACCTAGAGGTGTAATGCCATAAACTCATAAACTCCCGTCGATGCACAGGTGTGCATCAACATTATTTGGGATGCACTAATAAGAAGGGTTGTTTCACATGTCTCCATTCCAATGCTCGTCTTGGTAATCCTATCCTTTCAAAATCAAGTTCAAAAAGCGCATTGGTTACAAATTTTTTTGAATCTTTAGAATTATCGCTTCTATCTTTATCCTGTTTTTTATACATACAGAAGTTAAGTGGTAACGTTTACAAATTTATTGTTCCAAATTCTGGGAACATTGTCGTGCGCGCTCATTGATGTTTGTTATAAAATACACCAATTAATTTTTTTACTGCCTCGTTTTTGTAGCTGGTCTTAAAAAGCTCGAGTTCCCAACTAATCACAGCCTACAGTTTGAAAAGTAAGCATTGAATTCAATACTCCATAATGACGAATACTCTTTCTACAAGTAAGTAAATATACCTAGTTCCTATTTAAAATATATTTATAAAGTCTAATCTGAAAACTGTTTAGCTTTGCCAGTGTTAAAGAATTAAGATTAAGTATCGACAAATAAATTTCTTAGAAAATAACTAAATTGTCGATTGGCTTAAATTTAAGGTAGGATCGAGACCCTATTCATATAAAAACAGACATACCTTACCGTATTATGCAGTGTTTCAATTAGATGATAAGAAATCATTATACCGAACAATAATGTACATTATATCTACACATTAAATATTATAGGTAAACATAATAATATTATGGTGCTTTTATAAACATCCCAAATGACAATTGATAGCATTTCAGCTTTATATGAGAAAGACAAACTTTCTATTGGATTGATTAGGGACATTGTAGTCTAGTCTTGTATATCATTGATGTCAAACTAACCAATCACTATAGCCACAAATTCAATGGTAAAATATCACGAAGCTAACTAGTTTTGTCGTTCCATTACCAATTTAAATACATAACAAGCGGAACAACTGATAAAAGTCGTTCAATGCAATACAGAAGTTTAATTTAACGCCAATATAAATAAAAAATATTCTTATAAGTACATATCACATCAGTGTCGTATAATGTAAATGTAATTTGGGTAGCACAAAGCTTCGAAATCGTGTCGTCTCGTCTGATAATACCTCACGATCAATGCCGACGGTCGGTTCCAAGTTCAATTTACTTTCTAATAAGGATAATTTTCAATTTAATGCTCTAATTTAAAGTAATTGATACAAAAACTCCAGCGTATAAATATTTTGTTTAAGAAATAACAGTGTTAGAGAAGACTGGACTGAACTGGTTCGAAAAAGATTTAAATTTTTGATACGGTAAGTTTGTAAGTAGACTTTATTTTAAATTATAAATAGTGCAGTGACACTACTTAAGCTTACAAAAATATTTTTCGTGTTTTTCACTTAGAAGTGGAAATAATACTGTTTCTCTATTAATTAATTAATACTTAATAGGTTAAATGTTACCTGACTGACAGACACGCTACAGCCTAAACGGGAAGACCTAGAACTAGGAGGGAAATAGAAGATGAAGCGTTGTATAAAAATTAACCAAATTTCAAAGCAAGCAATGTGAATATTAGTACTTAGGTTCATGGTTGAAAGGGATAAAAACCCTAATTAGACAATTAAAAAAAAATCCGCAAGCAAAGCTGCGGGCAATAAAAATGTTTTTCTATTAATTTCTCTAGTTGTTTATTATTATGAAATAAGAATAACTTAGGGCTTAGCTCAATATCCACTGTCACCTCCTTATCAGTGACAAACCTACTTACTAGATACCCATGGTCAATGATCACATAACATCTTATAGCACGTCTCGTTTGTCGGCTATTCCTATAAAAAAACCTCAAGTACCACAACACAAACGGATCTAGTATTTCGTGTTCTGGGCGTGGTTATTGCGTATTAATGTACCAACCCCGGCTCGATAACCATCTCTTTGAGCGCCGCCGACCATTGTACTGTGGCCGCGAGAAAAGTAATTCTTAATAGACAATGAGGCTGGCGTTTAGCGCTTTTATTTATGTAACACAATGAACGCGTTCGCGAGATATATGGGCCGTGCTAAATCATGCCTTGAAATGCCAAACCGCTCGATAACGCTTTTCCGGTGCTTGTTATGAGCTGTCGTTGACCTTTTCTGTGGGGAAAATGTCATGACAAATATAACTACAAACATTGTGTAGTCAGTTATAGTTGATGGCTAGAACAGGTGCCTACGTAACTATCTGAAATTTATATTCTACAAATTTATGGATGTTAGATTAAATTTTGATTCCATTTTAAGTGCAACTCCGATACACGAAATCTACACGTAGGTCTATACCTGTTTATACAATATTTTAGAATTTTTGGACTTTAGACTTATGTAGGTACTCCGCCTTAAACTTAGGTTCTCAGTGCTCATTTTGATGTAGCAACGTACTTAGATTTTAAAAAACAAGGATACTTAATAATGTCCAACATATTTGACTGCAATGTCCATTATGCTTGAAAAAAACTCTGATGGCACGGTTGGTATCGGTTAAGCTAGAAACTCTATATTGTGTGTACCTATGTATGTAAGTATGTATGTAAATTGTACATCATATAAAACCATCGATGAGCTTTCTTTCTTTCGCTATAAAACATAGTGTTTTGCGTCTAGTTTTGATTATAGTATCCATCTGCGGGTGTAACTGGGTCGATAAATTAGCCGGTGAGCTGCGCTAATCGCACACAACACAAATATTTAATAACAATCCGCTCCTCTGACGACCACTTATCTGAACACTACGGAGTAGGAGAGGAATAGAGTCGCCATTATACAACTTGAAAAATGAGTGGATTTGATTGAAACTTTTCAGTGATTAGTTAGGGAAAATAACGTACGCCTAATTATTATTTTATTGACTTTTAATTACGTTCTTTATAGTATCTACTTAAAAATTAAAAATAAGTGAACAATATAAGAAGCAAAGTATTACGGGACATTCTTCATCTACTACCTATTACTAAATAAGTTAGCGTTTTAATTACCGGCATAAACTTGAAAAAACCTAAAAACATTTTACTATCATTTATGTAGATTAGAAAAAGTGTATTCTTATTTGTTCTATAGGTATGTTAAAAACGATTACCTAGTGACTCTTACAGATATTATTTTTTTGGAACTTAACTATACTTGCGTATTTAGATACTTACCTAATCAGAAAAATTTAAGAGTGATACCAATACACTTTAGCCTTTAGTAAACTAGCCAAAAACAAAAAAATAACTGTGTGGTAATAATAAACGAGAAATAATCAAGCGATTATTAGTCTATTTGAAATTTAAAACATTATCAAATTAGATTACTACTGTAACTACTAAGTAGTTATCAGAAATACCATTGTATTCGTCTCCACAGACGGCTCTGTTCGAATTATCGCTGCACGATTGTTAAACATTATTACGCTGGGTGTTGTTTAATAGAAACAAAAATATCTGGCGGCGCGCCGCGTGTTTGATCTCGAGGTGTTCGTCCGTCGAGCGCGATTAGCCTTCTCTCAACGTATAATCAAATGTGCCTCGGGCCTCCCTCACTATGCACACCTCCGACTAAACTTATAAGGTATCCAATCCATCGCTCCTTTGCCATCGATGCTAGTTTGCCTCATTAAACCATCGATGGACGGTGTACGGCTTATAGAATTTTTTATCGTCGATGCATAAAGCGGGATGCCGAGTGCAGCGGCGGTCAGCACAGGCTGACGAAGCCTCTCATTTGGCCGCCATTTGTCGGCCATTTCGGTGCACCGATCATAAATGGATCCCGCTTCGGGTCACGTTAGCATCTCGGGAGAAAACATGAAAAATCACACTTCGACGCGTGAAATTATAAATGCACGTCGCTATTCTGTACTGCAACTTTGATTTAATAAGGCTCTGCATCTCGAGATTGCATTCGCGTTTTTAACCTTTTGTCGATGACTTAGTGATGGATCACTTTTGCAATCACAAAGTTAATAACTAATACGAATAAAATCTTGAAATGTTCCGAGGCTAACTTGTGTTTATGGCATGTAATAAAGTTAATGTATTAGCTGCCTATGCTTGATGTAAGATTGATTTTAAATTTTGCTAATTTCTACCATCACACTCAGTTAAGTTAGTTATGTAAGGTTTCTATGTTTAATAATCTGGAATAAACTGAACAATGATTTCTATTAAAAATAATATTGACGTAAAATTTTCTCAACGAGGATAATTATAATATACCTGCAATCAATAGGTAGGTATACTACAAGTAAGTTGCCGAAAAGTGGAAAATAAAAAATAGGGGCTTTAAAGAGTAATATTGGCGTAAATGATGTACCGGTTGGGTATTAGGTATCTAATCAACCTAACAGTGAATCAACAAATTTTGAGTAAAAACTTGCGATTTAAAACACGTTCGTCCTAAATTCAACAAGTAACGAAGCTCGTTGTTTATTTTCCCGTCGCAACAGCTAGATCGATCAACGCTGTAACCAGATACAATTACACGCCTATCTCTTAACTCCGCATCCGTTTAGCGAAACTAAGTGCGAGTACCTGACAATTATCTTCGTGCTAGAGCTTGATCATCGTCATTTCGTCGACAATGCGCCGTGAAGCTCGCGCGAACGGCGCTCCGGGCCAGCAATATATCAATTGTTCTGAAGGGGGATCTTTCAAAAATTACACAGCGCACGGACAACGCAAGTGCCGCACTAGTGAGCCTCTGATTTATTTATTTCACTTTAAGGGCACCGTAAACATCGGTTAGGATTGCCGACGAGGACGTTGCGAGCTGAGCTACGATGCAACGGGGATATAATCGAATAAACTCGATTCTGTTCGATTCTAATGCAGTTTCGAATTTGAATTTTATGTCTCATAATAATAGTGAGGTCTACTTACCTATATTGGCGCGTGGAATCTTGTATGGAAAAATTTTAAAATTCGTAACATTAGGTACCCTCCTTGGCTGTGGTGAGAATTTTTAAGTTAGGAATTTCATTGCAGCAATTCAAAATCTGTGTTCTCGCGTTGCACTCAGCAGACGTGCCGGCGCAGGCAGAAAGAGATGCCGCTATATTACAGAGCGAGAAATCAGGATATCTGACGAACCAAGGTCCAAATTATACTTACTCGAAGATGGGTTGTTTTTTAGACTCAGATTTATCTTCACTTGTACTTGTATGAAATCGCGTAGGTACCTTTATACACTTTTTAAAAATTCTAAATTCAGTTGTTTGCGTGTAGATTAGGTAGGACTTGAAAGAATTTCATGAATCATACCTTGTGCTTGTTTTTCTTTTTTAGTTAATAATTTTATTAAGCGGTCAGGTTCCTCTTTTTATAATAATGAATTCATATAAGATTCTTAATATAAATGGGTACCTACTTGAAAAGTAATTTGTATTGAAATTTAACAGCTAACAACTATCTAATACCTAATGATATTAAGTTACAACACTTCACTTATGTGGAATTTATTCATGATTGTTATCTATAGTCAGTGCCAGAGTACGCCTATACCGAGGAGAGGCGACCATCTGTCCTCAGAAGTAGCAACGCATCTTTTGACCAACTTAGAGTTGGACAAATACTAACGATGACAAACTACGTAGGTACTAAAAATTAGAATATTCTCTCCCATAATGGAAACGAATCTAATGACACCTACATTGATATCTGCCAAATCCAATGACACACACAGATTAAAACTCATCATTTAGGCTTTAGAGCGTCCCAAAGAAATGGACACACTCATAGGTACACTCGAAAGGTCCTAATTACCCTCCTAGTTTATTCGGTTAACACCTTAACTACCGAGGATTTTTTTTCAACATAAAATACATACCTATCCCCGAATAGGTTACCGGTGACCTCCACAGCAGTATAGATGTTAACAACCGTAGGTCCTGGTACTCGTACGTATTGTATCTCGTAACTCGCGCGAGGTGAGTGTGGTCTCTAACGAGGTTGGCAGACATCGTCGGTCTAAACGAAGCTTTAGATCGTTGATCCGCTTCCCTCGTCCTCTAAATGAGCTTCTTGTGGAATTAACGCTTGCGTTTGACATGATGGATGGCTTCGAAAAATTTGTTTGATTAGTTGCGGCCGACGAGCGTATCCATTAGTTCTCAGTTTTCGGACGCAATATCCTTTTTACATGTTTTTCGATAAACTTTGCTTGTTAAGTACCAGATTTTGTGTAAGACCATTTAATTTGGCTTCAGACGATTAGCGTTGTGTTTTTTGAATTGGCTGTCTATACGTTGCTTCGATACAGATTTTTTTAGGAATTACCGAGTAGTCTAGTGGCTGTAAGAAGTGCTAGTAAAAGATGCTCCTATCCGTCACTAGACTTGCGATATGCCTAGAAGAAACGTAATCCTAGTGGCATGTAGGTAGGATAGTCTAGTGACCTCTTTTTTCAACAACTAACATACTTACCTAGAACATAAAGTGCGATAATTTTATTCTTTTTTTACGATCTGATACGGTTACGTAGGTATGTATCTAACCTAGGATGGTCTGCCGAGAAATGTACCGGGAAACGTTATCATTTGTTTTTAATGTTAGATACCTATGTTTTTTCCTATTACGCTTCTTTATTCCGAGGACTGCGTCTATATGTTTTTTGGTCTTTGGTTCCTAACTACCTACGTATCGAATTATAGTAGAGCTGCTCTACCTATGTTCTCTTTTAGTACCTATTGATAGACTTGAAAATCCATTAGGTACTTTATACATGCATTTAATAACAATTAATTTTAATGAAGTTCTTGTAGGTAATTACACCTCCCGTATAATGAAATTAGGTATTATAATTATATTTAGTTATAAAACTGCAGTCAAGATCATTACATAATTATGTTGGCACTCGATCCATCATTGTGTTGAAAGTGATGAAAATATCCGTTATTTTAATCAATTATAATACTTCAAGCACTAAAGGTAAGTAGCATTAATTAAAATAATTAATCAATTTGTGTTACGACTTTATTGGACAGGTGCTATAAAATAATTGTTTAGGTTTTGAAACAGATAGGTCCCTATTTATAAATGGGTATTTTAAAAAGATATAAAAAGGAAGGTAGGTAAGAATAAAAGCAAAGCTATGCGGCGTCTTAAAATATTTTTTTGATAAGAAACAAGCAATAAAGATATACCTAACAAGCGATTCACACAGATAACGCCATCTAGTGGACAGTAGAAACATTAAGTCCTACTCAATATTTAATTGGATTACATTATAGAAATAAAAATAACTCATTAGACAGATACCTACATTAGAGTACCTATGTATTATTTGTCTGTTTGTAATAGGTAATCTTTCAGCCTCCACAAAAATATTATATATTATTATGAATAGATCCTTATGTTAGGTAGGTTACTACCTACCTAAATTGATTTTAGTTTAAAACTAATAATAATTAAAGCTGAAAAAACAATTAAATATCCCTTTCACTACATAAAAATACTACGAAGGGAAAGACCCGTAACTAAAGCATTCGTTGTGTTATCGATCACAATTTTAATCACAATCAATTTGCCACGTAACAGCGTTTCAAATGGCACCCCTTTTAGTGTAATTTGTGCCCTTACAAGCCCTTCTTTTACGGTGCATCCGTATCCCTGTTGCCGCGGGGCCCTTCCTCGACAATATGCTGAATCTGCGTTACAACAACTTCTCGGCTTTACGCGACATTGTAATTGAGGGGGACGGTCCTGACTCGTTTGTCATCTTACCCTACTTACTCTCTTCGCCATTGCAAAATAAACCTTACAGTAATATGGCGTAAGGTCAATTTCAGACGGCACATAATTTGCAAGCCTCATAAATTTTATGGCATTTTGATACAGCCATAACAACATAATAATAATAGGGCAAATGTTTTGGTAAGCCATAAATGAAAATGGAACTACGTCCCGCTGTGAGAAACTAATTCGATGACAATGTTTTGCGATAACTTACACATGGATAAATCACTCGGCCAAATACGTATCTACCTACTAACAAGTCTTTACCCACTATTAATTATGTAAATAATACATCGATCATATATCAATTCTATAATGACATACGAGTAAGTATGTCGGTACGTTGATAGTTCACAAAAAAGATACTAACATGTTTTATGATTATAATACGGCTCTATCAGGATGTCGAAATAGTCGAACCTGCCTAGTGGATTTTATTAACCAATTTCATTAACACGGTCTGCAGCATGATTTAACTGTATAATGGTTTAAACTAGTTGTTACTGACAGATTTGTACTCGTTATAAAATAAATATTATAGAAGAATAAAAGAAGAAAGAAATAACATTTATTCGGGAAATAAAGGATCATACCTACAATGATGAAAATTAAGATGGAACAAATTGTGCTATTCTCCGAAAAAGTCTATCAATCGGTGACTCAATTGATTTTCAGTGATGGCCTACAGTCCCCCTATTTATTCTTCTATTCTAAAATCAACTAGAAAAATCTTAAATAGTCCACTAAACATCTACGAGTATAATTTGATCTAGTAACAACTAAGACGACTCAATCGATTTTTAACGATGGCCTACCTACTAGCTAGCTACTAACACATTCTCATATTCGAAAATCAGTAACAAAAACGTTAGTCCATACTGAAAATCCATATTTGGACTAGAACAAAGTACTAAGTAACTACAACTCGCTTAAGTTCTTACATAAATCCAGCAAATTTATTACGTGTGAGTGCCATAAATTTCCTAGGCTCGTCTCGGAGTAAGTGTGAAGTGTTGTTAGCGGTTATATTGCAAACGTGCGGTATTTATTTAAGAGGCAACGCAAACTGAGCACTCAGGCCCTCAATGGCCCAAAACTAATGCGCAGCACAATGGTAGAAATTACTGCAAGTCCCGACCCCCATCAATCCGCTCGGCAGTACTGAGCTAGCATTGTTTTGCCAACAAGAAGGTGCGGAGAAAATCCAATAGTAAGTAGCATTTACTTTATTTTAACACATTTTACGCTTCTAGTAAATCAGACACAATGCACTGCTTTAAAATTAAAGTCTTTTGGTACAGTAGTGAAGCTTTTAAGGATTGTATAAACATGTAGGTAAGTGGGTAAGTAGTGCAGGGTAATAAAGTAGCATTGGTGGATGTTTATAAGTAGGTAATTTAAAATCATATTTAGCTGAATTCTCTATGGCGGAATAAGAGATACCGACCTTGATTATTTTTAAAGATATTCGTAATTTGATACCTAATCTATATCTAAGTACTTGTCTTAATAAATAATTATACTATCATCAATCTAGCTTAGAAAAATCCGAGCTCGGCGGCAGGTACCTACTTACCGAGAAAAAAATGGAAAACAATAAAATATGATGATAGGTACTCCCTACATAAATCAGTAATTTGACACTAACAAATGAAACACGAGAACATCTAACACGTCGAATGATCCTTCTAATAAAAAATTGTGAAGTCAATACGTTTAAGTATACGAAGACGGTCTAGGCAATTTATTTTAGTCTTATTTTATTGATTCACGTAGGTAGGTACGTAAAAAACGTATATTGTGTAAAGTCGAATGGTGATTAAAAAAAGATAATTATTATAATACAAATAACCTAGGACTTTCTTGACGAGCACATTAACTAGACTACTAAATCTTAGTGAACTAATATTTGCCAGCAGCGGAGTGGTTTCACCCGCTAAAGAAATGAGCCGGAACCCTTCTCGTAAAAATAATGGACACCGCCACTTGTGAAATATCGAGTAATTTATTTGCCCTACTCGCATTAGCTTTGCGAACCTTTATGTTAGTATTAGAAAATAAGATGGCAGGTGGATATGTGAAGTCGAACATAGGAATACCTAAAATAAGTAAGTGGGAATAGTTGAATACCTGAAATAGTACCTATAGTACCTAGGTATCGTAGACTATTTGTGACAATAATAAGTATTCGTAATCTTTTTAAATAGGCATTCCTGATTTATTCTTCATAATTAAATTATTTATTAATCTAATTAAAATTACAACTTATTCTTAGAAACGTATGATAACTTTTCTCTGTTAATGTTGGCATACCTACATACTTTTTTAATATTCCTCCTAATAATAGAATTTTGTTTTACCAGTACCTACCTAAATTGCTCTACACGTACCTACCTATTGATGACATCGTCCAATAATGGAAATAAACATGGCCTTACAATATCGTAACAGATTCTTCCCTAATTTAAAGTTGTCAATAATGTAGGTAATTCCCTCTAAAAGATTTTTTTAAACAAACAACAGTCACCAACTACATACCTATAATATTGTACATAGCGCAATAATACTCGGCTACTGGTTACGCACGTATAAAGACGTAGTAATCGACCGTTATGTACATACGTTGTATGCTCTTTAGCTCTGACAAGACAAATTTATTCATTAAAGAAATGAATGACTGTTACGGCTAACATAGCGGAGTGTAGCGCGCCTGTAATTACGTTGCATTAGCCGCCATTATCGCATAGAATACGCTATCAATTTAATTCAATGCCGTTTGTACAAACGAGTAGACAATGCTACCTGTCATTTAATAGGTATATTGTCGCGCATCGATTTCGTTACGGTCTTTAAATAGAAATCGGAGACGTTCAGACGTCAACGCGATTAGTGAAGTTATCATGCAATTATGATAGGCAGTTACGAGTAGATATGTCATATTTATACGCAGGATGTAAGTATTAATGATGGTATAATCGTTGGTATAGGTATCTAATTATTATACCCGTATAAAATATTTTTTTTAGCATTTGGTAATCTTAGGGTTATCACATACCTAGGTACCTACTTATTTCTTATTAATGCGCACACTGCTTGTGCATTTTAAACTTTTAATACGGAAATCGACGGATATCGGCTTTTTATGTAAAAAAATCTTTAAAAAATAGATACCAAACAACTATCCAACTTTATCCACAAAATCCACTATAAGAAAAAAGAAGGTAGCTGCACTACCTAAATTCTACATGTTGATTCATTTACTAACCTACTTTTATGTTAGGTAGGTACCTACTGTAGAATTCATCGACATTTGTAAAATATTAGCGAAAATTAATGTTCATTGAAAGTGAAATAAGTAACAAAAATATTTTAGCTAATGGATCGGG
>LGAG01000467.1:31035-43417 GCA_001278395.1 Lerema accius
ATGTCACCGAGCACGGTCTGCCGAGAAATGTATCAGGAAAAGTTATCATTTGTCATTAACGTTATGTTCTCCCTACTACCCTATTTTGTCCTGAAGACCGCGTCTATATATTTTTGGTCTGTAATCTATAGTTATATTGAGAAAGGTGTAGATACCCCAGAAAAAAAATAGAAAATTTGCTGTTTATTTACGCGTGTAAGACACAGGCAAAGCAAGCACAAAACGTGTAAAATGCTTATGAAACTAATCAGCAAACTTGTAAGATACCGTTCAGAGTGAGTTGGAGGGGGGGTCAGTGTTAAGTATCAGCATGACACCCGCGGTCAATGACCCCGAGAAAGCAGCATCGCTAATACGAGCGTTGACTCGCGATAACACGCTTATTATAACGTTATTTACGTAACTATTGCCCGTGACAATGACCTGAACGATGTCCCGAGTTCGATTCTCGGATGAGACACTTTTTTTAGTCTGATGGTACCTACGAAAATTTCAACGGACTTTGATGCTATAGAAAAGGAAAGCAGAGAAGTCCGAATGCCTTTCTAAAAATAAATTTTCTGTACGCTTTTCGTGACATACAAAATTTTCAGGAAATCAGGATTATTTTCAAGCGTTTAATTTGTTTGTCAAGTTACAATTGATACAGTATTATGTTAAGTTCAACAACCAAAGAAATCCTTTTACAATTAAGTAGATAGTGTTTCTTATTATATTTATACACCTACAACGTAATAATTATGTTAACTATTGATAAAATAAATAAATAATGCCGATGTCATGTTCAAAGTGAATAGGGTTATTCCCAGTATTAAATCGTGAATAAAAGAAAAAAAGAAAGGAAATTATCACTCACATATTAAATATCATCATCACTTACCATTACGTAGGATTGTTTTCAAGCATCCACAGATAAATAACTAAAAAATCCCTCGCCTAACGGCGCTAATCAATCTGTGTGGTCGTGTTGGACTTTTTCTAGTTTTTTCATAAATCAAACTCGGTGTTGTGTTAACTAATCGGTCAACGACCGCCATCTGTGCCGACGATCATTAAATTAAAAAAGAAATATTAATAGAAGTGATAAAATGTGACTATGACTATGAGAACATGATTAAATATAAATGAGGTGTCGTTTGTTCCACCTTCAACTTAGTCGCTAAGCTATTTCGTGCTCCTAAATAGTAATTATAACGGTTCAAAATCATAGCCCTACACTAGCATTCCCTGTGTGTCTCTTATAATTAAAAGTAGTAAAGATTAAATTAATTATTACACATGCTTATACTCCCACAGGATTTCCTGTTTTATTATTGCCATTGACAACATAAATAAAAAAAACACGCACACCCAGACGAAACACAAAAAAAAATCATATTTACTCTTTCTGCCGCTGGGAATCGAACCTAATACCTATTAAACGCGCGGTTTAGCATTGTAACTATAGCAGCTTCGGAATCTTCAAAGAATTTTATAGGTCAAAGAGAAATTTTAAAATTGAAACCTGTCCGTCAAGCGCAGATTGTCTTTATGTTGTGGTGTATATTTTATTATAGCCAAGTCTGCAGTCTATCAATTATAACCATATCTATATCTCACAATCAAATCTTCGTATTATTTAGTGTCAATTACTGAAACTAGGTCTAAACATCTATCTTGAAAACTAGCATTATTATTATTATAATCTACCTATCTATTATCTTACACCAGTGATCAAATATGTATGACGTGTTTTAATTTTTATTAGTCTACCTGTATAATACGAGTAAGTGTATGTTTTCGCCTTTATTTGTTGTCTGTCTGTCTGTCTGTCTCCTTCTTTTTTGTTTCATTTAATTTCTGCGATATTCAGTAAAAAGGTTTTGAATACGAATAATATGAATTTGGAGACCTGACTTAATATAAAAGATATCTTTTACACAATGTGACATTATTCCTCGACAATTTTTAACAATGTTAATATAATATTATGCACCAGTTAAAAAACCAAACGACTCTTTACACCGCAAATAAACTTAGATATCTATTGTAAAGTTAATCTAAAATACTATTAAATGGTGTACATATAATGCGTAGTGTACAGCGTACAGTTTGTATAGAGTAGATCGTCGGGTGATAATTTGGTGTCGTATGTACTTTCGTTTTCGGGCACCGCCGCCGCACGCTGCCGATTTCTCCGCTGCGTTAGGTCATCGGGTAACGGTTGTACGGTTCAGACACAAGCCACAAGCGACAGCGAAAAGTGGACACGCTACTACCTATTTCAAACTTAGATCCCGCTCTTCTAACCCAATTGCATTTTCTTCCTAATTTATTTTCTTACCTTCATCTAGTTCATTCACTATCTTAGACTCCGTCGCAACTTACCAGAAGGGTTTATTTTATTAAAAAAAATCATTAGATACGAGTATAACGTTATGTACCTATGACTTAGATAGCAATATCTGGCTTCGCAGCTTCTCAATCAGGCCTCAACCAAGAGACTAAGGTTCATCTCATTCACATTCTAAAGCTTTTTCAAGAGCCTACCGATTACGAAGTAAAGTCATTAACACACTTTAAAATTCAAAGACAACAAACCAACATTCGCAATGTCGTAATGGTACTAAACTAATACGCTCGGCGCGAGCTTGTATACCAGCGTTTTTAGAAAAGATGTGGTCATACGCTGGTCACTGCTATGCCCCTAAGGCTTTAGGGGTGAAGAGGCTTCTTCACCCCGTGCCTGGGCACAGCCACACTAGTAACAGGCCTACCCGCCGCTGCTTATAACTCAAGCCGGACGTTTTCCTTTCATTAGGCGATAACGTGGCACCATTGGCGAGTAGTAGGCCGACGTCGTCTGGATTAACGGCACTTGATCGGCCAGGGAATGCCGTGCGGCGGGTTTGGGCTAGGACCACGCTAGCTAGCAGGTATGGGCGGGGTTTTACTGTCAAAGACTGGACGAGACTGACCACCCAACTAACACCCCTCGAAGTTTGTTAAAACGTCCATGGGCAGTAGGAATGAGTAGGACTACGAGCAAGACTCGCTACATAGTCAACGCCGTTTTTGAACACCCTTGCAGGCATATGAAGTTTGGTTTAGGTCTTGCATCTGTCTGTGGGACTGCGTAAGCCCTTGTTGGTGGTGTATGCGACGTGGTGCATACTTCTACGGAAGGTAACTACTTTTTAGTGTCTAATAATCGCACTGAAAGTTATGTCGAAGAGATAATCGGCCTTTTTTCGGTCGGGAATAACTTGTAAAGTGAAACAAAACAAAAAACTGATGATATGTAATTTTCCTCGTAATTTCTTTTAACGAATACACTCGTACTATCTGATTAGTTTCTCAAGTCGAAAACTAAACAATTTTGTATTGATAAACCTCTGTCGCTTTAAATAAATAGTAAATACTTATCTTACTAATGAAACTCAATAACATTTATATTACGACCTCCTATCCCCTATCAGCCGTAACAATTATTTATACGTGTTCCACCGTAGATTTATAGACTGTTAATCTCATTAAGAGACGTTTCAAAAGTGTAAGGATAATTTGTAATGGTATCTTGGCATCAAGGTCGGCTTGCTAACGGAACTGAGGAATGCCGCCCGGGCGGTTTTAGGATAACATCTCTACTGGGAGTCTGGGAGACGCGCCACGCACCAAGGAACTCCCAGATTAACGTCACAACCAAATTATTTATTACCCGACTACGTGTATGATTGTTACCGTGTATATCGACGTAAAAAATTTAATTACTAAAAAAGTCCTTCGAAGTATATACCGATGTATACGTAGTACCTATATTTGATATCATAATTATGATTTTTTGTGTATATTTTGAGCTTTATCGAAAACTTAGTGTTACGCGCCTCTGCAATCAACTAAGATGTAAAACTAGCAGGAGAGAAGGTAGAGAAAAAATAAGAACTAACTGTCTTTTTCTTTGTTATTAAAATAAATAGAAAATTTATGAGTAACAAAGCCATTTAAATTTATAATTAGTTTTTTTTTACTCACAGCAACGTTTTTTTATATCGATGCTTACGAACAGTATAAGTATAACATAGTTAGAAGCGTCTTGCTCAGTTTCTCGTTTCGAGTAAATAAACCCAAATTGTATTCGGTTAGCGATAAAACACTAGTACAAAGGTTTCATATATTTTCTAATTTTACTCCGCTAACCTATAGAAAGTGGATTACCTATAACCCATACCTATTTAATTTGTACCCGCAAACTGAGTGCACTTAATTCTCCTATCAATCTTAAGTGAATAAAGTCTACGACATAGGTGAATCAAGTCTACTTCCCCCAAATATTAAAGTAATTTTTTTTATTTATTATTTGGAGACTTCTGCGTGACGACATCGTCTCATTAAACTACTTAAAATACAATGCATACAAGAGGAGATATTACAATAAACTAATTCACATACAAATCAGCTAATTAGACTAGAACTCTGGCCTCCTCTGACATGAGAAGATCCAAAATGCTGTTCAAAAAGTCGACATCATATTAAAATTTCGGTATAACGACTCCACATCGCCCCTCTTTACTTTCTACGGCGTAGTTTGAGTACCACTGCGCTAGTATATTCAAGGCATGCGCGACGTGCGCCAGACGCACGCGAATGGATCGCGAAATAGTTAAGTAAAAGTGCGCATTCCATGAGCCGCCTATCGAAAACTACACTCGTTCACTACTGATTCATTATTATAATTAGCACACAGATGACTCACTTATAACAGGACCGACTTAAATGTAACGTCCGGCATTCTTTTTGTAACGCGGCTGATATTATTTATTTCATTTGTCAAGTAGATAAAATCAAGCGCGAGATTCTCACGAAGATGATTCGTAGCTTAAAAATAACTGTGAGAGCGAATTAATGTTTATTTTTTCGTGACCGCTAGTAGGAGGATATCCTAATTTAATAGGCTAATGTTTTTTGACTGCATGAAGATACTGTACTTATTACTTAATTATACATAATATTATAGTTAGTTCTATATGCAGCTCTTTAGTGCCCTGATTTTATTTATTTAAGAGAGATTTAAGAATATATGGGTTATGACTTGTTGTCCTAATCTTTAATAATGAGAGTAACTATGTACGTATGTAATGTAGGTATGTCGATTATTTTGGCTCTATAGCCCAAACGACTTGACGGATTATAACGTATAAGGTATTGTATTCGTTTCGTTTGCGTAAGAGAATAATACATCATATACATATTTATAATATTATTACTAAATCGAAAAAAACTGATTGAATGTCACTAACTTATTATAAAAAGCGTGTCGTTAAGTGTATGCAAGACTACTATCTACAGTTCATATTTTTAACTTGTCCTATTTCTCATGCAGTTTTACATATTCTAAGACAGTTAAATAGGTAAAGGTGGTACCTAACTAATGACTGACTTAATTATTATTAATTTTTAATATAAGACAAGTAAAAAAACGGAGTAGGTATATGTATTTGCTAGTGGTTTTATAATGTCCAATGTTGACAGGTCTCCTAGACACACTAGACACGCAGGTAGACGACAAGAACTGTCCCGGGGTGTGCATGCACGCACTAGCGTCTCTCATCTGCTCCAACGTACTGGATGAAGTGGAGTGCCCCAATCCTTCCATGAAATGCTGCGTCGACGAGCCCCTGGGTAAGTCTCCCTTGGTTTATGGTAGAACGGTTTGCCAGTTTCTTATACCAAGTCATTTTGGATTTTTTTCAGTGAAAAAAACGTGGTTCTTTTTTCGAAAGCGAATGGTAAAGAATGTATTTAATGAGAAGTGTATATATTTTTTTATTGCCTGCTTGCGCAAGGAGGTGTAATGTATATTATGTATGTTCTTTGGTACGTCCTACATCCTAAACGCCTAGAATTTGAATCTGTAAGATATCATTGTATTCCCGTATTGATTTGTTCCCGTTGGAGTTGAGACTGCCATAATTATTCTTAAATTTTCAGCTTTCGATTTTTTCTTTTTCTGTTAATGACGACTGGTTAACATCCTCGTTTACTCGTTTACAGGCAACGACACGGCGACGACCCGACGACCGTTCACGACGCGGTACACGACCACAGAGGCGGATGAAGAGTACGAGCCGACGACGCCGGCGCCGCTCGACAGATACAAAGACAGGGGTAATTATTAGGTACATCATTACCTATTAGGATTACACCTACTTATTAAACTGTGTATTTTTTGAAGAGCTCATACCAAGGTCGGATTCGTCGGTCCTGTTTTTCTAAACGTACAGGTTATAGTTTTAATAAATAGGCGTGTTTGGAATAAGAAGTCTGGATGCATTTTTTGGTTAAAGAAAGCTCAAACGCTACACTGCTCCCTTCAGTGAAGCCTTCAAGCTATAAAATCTACCAGTAAAATTCTACAAAATAAGAGTTTGGAATATAAACTTTTATTTCGAGTAAACTAGAATTAATTAGAATTTATTTGACTGAATATACTTACTGAGCATTAACTAAAGCAGGAATACTTCAACGACTGGTTTTTAATGTCGTTATTTCCTAGCGTAATTTGGTTTTGTAACGTGTACGCAGAATAATAAAATTAGATACTGTTGCTAAGGGAATGTCAAGGGTTCGTTCAAGTATAACGTGACGCAATTTGGGGGGTGGGGGGTTTTTGTGTAATAAGTCAAAAAATAGGGAATAAAATTCTCCTAAGTCGGGAAAATGGGAACTTTTTTAGATAAAAATGGTCATTTGGATGTTACATAACGTACGTGGGAGGAAAGGTTACAGAAAAACGTCACGGTGCGTTACAATGGCGGTCAAAAAATGTGTTACGTAACTCTTGAACACTTCCCAACAATTCATATCGTATATTCCAGGAAACATCGCATGTCCGGGCGTGTGCGTGGAGTCCAGATTGACCCAGTACTGCGAGGCCTACCTCAACTCTCAGGACCTGTGTGTCCCGGGCAAGATGTGCTGCGTGTCCCGGGACGGGTACGGGGACAGGCCTCCTTCGGACCTCGTCGTGCCCAACGAGAAGAAACATTCTACTAAAAGGCCTACTACTGCCGTAAGTTTTTATCTAACGCAGCTGTTTCCAAATCATTAGAGAAGCTTCTTAACAAATCTTGGAGCTCTATCATCATATGCAGAGTGGAAGGATATCCTATAATTGTTTAATTTGTATCCACTAAGTACGTAAGGTTTTAATGTAATCGCCTGAGCCTTTGCTTACAAGTTTGGCTAAACTATTTCCAAGTAGTCACCACCAGTTTCTACAATCACTTCCAACCATTCCAGTTGACAACGACATCTCCTCCGAAGCAGAAACCAGGCCGGAAGTGTCGCGGCGACTGTATCAACGGTCTGTTCGCGTTGCTCTGCGACCATGTGGACGAGGATGCCGTTTGTCCCTCCGAGGGCACGTGCTGCCTCACTGAGTCCAAGGTGGCCGAGACTACTACTCGGAGGCCTACCACTTCACCTCGCCCTACTACGCCGGTGAGTTTACCATCCATAGTTTTCAATAGGTACTTTGTAGTCACAGCATTGTCAATTTCATCTTCAGCCTCAAGGTTGCGTGGCTTCCGAACGGACTATGCGAAAAGCTCGAAGCAGTCGATTCATAAAATTGCGTAGGCCAACTGCTACAAGCTGCCGTCAGTGAGTCTTTCTAGCTCACTTCTGAGTGTGGGGTTGTCCTCTTAAATGAGCAGGCCTAGAACTTACTCCGCCACGTTGCTCCTGTGCTGATCGGCGGAGGGTTGGGTGGCCAATCCAAGGCCGACATGATTTAATAACTGTCATATAACGATAATCGGGTTGGGATCCTTATCGTAAGGTCCAAGCTCAATAAGGCATCTCATGTAAATGAGAAGTGATCACAGAGTGTTGTCCCCAGCCTCCTCTCCCGCGCTGCCCGGGCTACTGCCTGCTCAACATCATGGCGGCGTTCTGCGAGCGGCCCGCCGTGCTGCTCGCCAACACACACTGCAAGCTCAGCGGCTCCGTCTGCTGCGACAACACCAGGTACACACACCACACCATGCCACCAGGATTATGGCTCCAGACTATCTGACTCCAGATCAAAAGGTTGCGTGTTCAAATCACGTCGGGGTCACCAATGTAAAGGTATTGGGAGGCAACTGAAAGGCTCGAGTGCTCATGACCAACTGTTTATTGTACGTTACAATGTTCCCCACACATGTACAGGTACCTACCGACTTATAGATGTACACAAGAACAATTTAACACCACCTCGAGCAGGGCTGTAATACCCATTACACATACATGACCTACAAGGACCACTTCCTCAGGACCGCTTTAGCAGAGTTAGGCCCTTGGTCTCAGCGAACTGAACTTTAGTAGGGAGGCCAGAGAATTTCTTTAATTAGCTTAGCATTACCGATTCTGAGTTATCTAGGAGACAATTTGTTAATATCACTTCTAAGTATTCATGACTGCTAAATTCCATTGAAAGGAATATATCTCATATTTTCTTTGTTCTTCCTGTTGTTGTCCAGGGTTCCCCCGCGGACCACGACCCGGCCGACGACCACGACCACGACGACGACCACGACGCCGGCTCCGAGCGACCCGCGCCCCGACTGCCCCGGCTCCTGCATCGTCTCGCTGCTCTCCTTCACTTGCTTCCGTCAGTATTTGGCTCCTCATATCTATGTCTAACAATCTACCAAACTGTTGTCTGTTAGGGCTTCAATTAATATCATAATCACCAGTAATGTAATACCAAATAATATGATATGTTCTCGTATCCAGGTAACGCTGAAATGACAGACGTGTTCAAGTGCAAGAAGGCGGGAACTCAGTGCTGCGCGCCGAAGTCGAAGGTTCTAGAAGTGGTGGGGGTGCAACGGAACGACTCCTTCCCACTGGCCACGCCCCCCTACACGGCCTACACCCCCCACCCGCACACACACACCGTCGCACACAACACTGTCGCGCTCACTACCATACCGCGTAAGTTGATCCTGCTCGAAGGACTACGTTTTTTTTTATTTGACGTTATTTTAATATGTGAACTTAAAATTATACTTCAATGTGTTTTTTGTTGTTCTTTCAGCTCCCTATGAACCTAACTACGGGTCAACTTTGCGAGCCCCTGAGAAATACAATAAATACGTGTGCGGAGTTAAAGGTTAGTAATGTTAAGTACGTTGGTTAAGTGAGCTATTAGTTTCTAAGTCGAAATAAATGATTTGAATTTGAACCACGAGTACCTAGCACTAGTAGTAACGACTAGTAGTAACGACAAGTAGTACTTGTATACCTCGTTTTTTTCGTCGTGATATAAAATGTAAATAATCTTGGCACTACTTTTATTCATTTCATTAATAAAAAAAAATAAATAGAAGTATACAGAAATGTATTTTAACATTAAATTACTGTTTATTCTTTAATTTTTTTTTCATTTGTGTCTTTCTTATTTTTAAATCTATAATTACAATAAAAAGACAGTGTAAGATTGTTTACCTTTTATGTCACGACGAAAAAAACGAGGTGTAGTACTAAGTGTGTTCGGCGGTGGTCAGGCACGTCGGGCCGCGGCGGGCGCGTGATGGGCGGCGCGGACGGCGAGCGCGGCGAGTGGTGCTGGCAGGTGGCGCTCATCAACTCGCTCAACCAGTACCTGTGCGGCGCCGCGCTCGTCGGCACGCAGTGGGTGCTCACCGCCGCGCACTGCGTCACCAAGTTAGTACCCAGACCACCACACACCATACACCACACACCAGCTTCTACTAGATTCTAGTAACCGTAGTCAGGAGCTTCTTTTGATAGTTCGAAATTCTAAAGGTGCGTACAGACTATATGTATTTAAACGAAAACTTTTATTTTCCGCTGCTAATACCTTTTGCAGAGGAAACATCGCCGACGCCTTAATAAAAAATTTTTATGCAAATGACAGTCAGCTGTTGAAAAAATTGGTAGCCATCTTGACTTTATTCTTGAGATTAGGATCTTATACCACCAAATTTCGTGGTATAGCAGTTACTCTCGGATATCGTGGTTATTCTGCAATTTTGTCGTTGGTGAAATGCAAAAATGCTTATCTGAGAGTAAATAACAGATTTATCCTTGTATAAGAGTTATACTTTGTTGGTGAAATTGTTTGAGTAACTTTGAGAATTAGGGAAGGTAGAACCTTCAAATGACATATCCACAGCGTTGTCAACTAAACAAAAATTGGTGTACAGGTCTTTAATCGCTCATAATGGCTAATGCCATTCCCAAATCTTTCTGCCTGCAGCTATCTAGCTCTGCAATTCTTTAAGCTGTTCTTCAATGGAAACGCCAACACTTACAACGCCATGACTATATTTCCAGCATTGTCCGTTCTGGTGACGCGATCTACGTGCGAGTGGGCGACCACGACCTGACCCGCAAGTACGGGTCCCCGGGGGCGCAGACCCTGCGCGTGGCCACCACTTACATCCACCACAACCACAACAGCCAAACCCTCGACAACGATATTGCGCTGCTGAAGTTACATGGGAAGGCTGAGCTTAAAGAAGGTTAGTCTATACTTCTATAGTCTATGGTGTAGATAGATGACCCAGCTATTAGACCAGATCGCTGTTCAATGGTTTCTTGGTTCGATTCCCAATGAAGCAAACGTAATGATGAATTTAATGTCATTTCTCAGCATGGGTATTATGTCCTTAGTATTTTTATGTTGTCAACGACACCCATGACACACGGAATTCTAGTGTATTTTGTACCGTTATTTTTTAACCTCCATTGTTAGTTCCTTGGCTAAACAACAAAAGATCGATCGAGATTTACCAGCCGGAACAGACAATTATGCGACAGATAAATTTAGTCCACTCATCATAGACATTATAGCGTTTTCCATGCTGTAGTAGAACAGGGAATCCTAGATGGGGATATTCCAGTAAGTAGTTGTTAGTTACCCTGCCTGCGAAGCGAGGGGTCCTGGGTTCGATTCCCGGCCGGGGCAGATATTTATGTGACAGATAAATGTTTGTTCTCGGGTCATGGGTGTTAGTGATGTATTGTTAGTGATGTGTTATTAGTGTTGTCCGTGCCACCCGCGACACAGGAAATCCTACTGCGGGGGTATCAGTGCGTTAGCATTTATAAAAAAAATAATGTGTGTGTGTGTGTGTGTCAGGGGTGTGCCTGGTGTGTCTGCCGGCGCGCGGAGTGAGCCACGCGGCCGGCCAGCGCTGCACCGTCACCGGGTACGGCTACATGGGAGAGAGTGAGTACTACTACTACGATTAAATAATATGTCAACATAGTGTTGAGGCCTTTACCCTTCTTAAAAATACTTTAAACATACCTACTGTGTTCTTAATACCTACTTAATACTTACTTCTCAGTGTCCTGTGTTTAATTAATAATAGCAACGTTTCTTTGTTATCCTCGTGAAGCTATCAAGGCCAACAGAGCCTACTGCTACTATTCATCATGACAAAAAAGTTTAAACTTGTGTTACTTACTGTTCTGTGTTCCAGCCGGGCCGATCCCGCTGCGCGTGCGCGAGGCCGAGCTGCCGATCGTGAGCGACGCGGAGTGTATCCGCAAGGTCAACGCGGTCACCGAGAAGATCTTCATCCTGCCCGCCAGCTCCTTCTGCGCCGGCGGCGAGGAGGGCAACGACGCTTGTCAGGTAACGCAGACTCTGATTGACCACTTGACTGACTACATAGCGCTCGTATGCTCATAAGACCGAAGCTTAGGTTTGGAGAATGATTTGGCGATGCTTTGTTGACCACGAACGACATTTATCGCTTACCATCCAGTGGGTCATTTGATCCTCTGTCCACTAGTTTCACTAGTAATCATTAAAAGAAAAACATGAATCCAATCTGCTTAAAATTAGAGATATATTAAAAAAAAATTATAGCCTATGTCACTCATACAGTCGAGACGAATCTAATTACAACTCATATGTTAAAATCCGTCCAGCAGTTAAGGCTCTAGATCTTGCTAAATAAATAGACATACATACATACGTTCGAAAAACCTAAACCTCCTTACGCAGTCGGGTAATGCTTATAACTAAAATGACAACGAAAAGTACTTACTCTACTAGAGCTGGGCTATTACAAACGTGCAAACTACGTCATCAATTATCTCTCGTTCACACCTATAGGTATATCGGGACTCTCACTCCCATATTCCAGCAAGAGTTCCGATATACCTATAAGTGTGAACGAGAGATATGATAAAATGATTGACAACGTAGTCTGCACGTTTGTAATGGCTCTACTATACTTTAGTATTCATGATTACTCGCCAATCAGTGTGCGATGAAATCGTTCAACATGACCATTTGCTTAGGGCGACGGGGGAGGGCCGCTCGTGTGCCAGGACGACGGGTTCTACGAGCTCGTGGGGCTGGTGTCGTGGGGCTTCG
>LGAG01000467.1:129266-149257 GCA_001278395.1 Lerema accius
GTCGGCCATGTTTGTTTACCACTTTGGACAAGTAAAGAAAAATAGACTTTAAATGCGATCCGACCTGGGTCAAAATCGTAATAGAGGAACATCGATTTAAAAATCGAAGATCGCGTTGTATATAATCGATTTTATAAAAATTTGTTACACGATACAGGCATCCCTAGCCGTTATGTTATGAACTTATGACGTTTTGCTTCTGTGTTTCTGTTTCTGTTTTCTCGTTTCCCGAATAGCGCAGCGAAGTGCGCAAGTTTTCCTGCGCAATGTAAAATTTCTCGTTCCCACTGGTCGATTGCGGTGTTCCATTTAGTTTTTCAGCTGATCACGCTTTCCACGGGCGTTTCGCAGACGGCGCGTGTGTCATGTACGAGACTGTTGCGGCGTAGCGACGTAGCGAGTCGAGTGTTCGTGTTCTGTGTAGTAGCTAGTGTCAGTGAAAATGTTTTCAGGGCTCACCAATCAGGTCAGCAAGGTCAGCTCGTGGATGGGGGCGGCGAAGGGCGAGCCTCAAGAAGAGGAAGTGCCCACCCCGACGAAGGAACCGACGGGCGAGGCTTCAGCCGAAGGCGAGAAACAGAGGTACCTACATGATTCTTTGTTTACGTTTTACACGCTATTCCATTCTAGCTACGTCGCAGGTTAAGAAATCAGAAAAATCGATCGATAGCTGCACGAAATTGGGTCACGAGTGACATTTATTGATACGTCCCATTGTCTGCATTAACAAGGTAAATGTAAAATTATGATGCTATATGGAACGTATCATATAAGGACGCATTCAGTCATTTGATCTGCAGTGCAGTGCTCATGAGATCTGCAAATTTTGTGATTTTTTGACTGATTGCATAACTTATTGATCCAGGAGTAGGTTTATGGTGAGCCTTTAACTTATAGTGTTCTAAGTACCTGGTTATGAGTTTGAGTGTTAAAAACAGCTTTCAGTTTAATATCTCTTGCTTGTAAGCTGGTTTTTAAAAAAATGTGCTTACAAAAAAGGTGATATATTATTATTGATTGAATTCTTAGTTCTTTCTTATTATGGTTGTGCCTAGTACTTATCTAGGACTTAAATCTCTGAATTGGCAGCCATTCCTAATGGTATTGAAAGTATGAAAGAGCAATAATAATTTAAGTTCATGTGTTGTATGCTCGTATTCCCTATTGATTTCTGCTGAAGTATTTAAAAAGACTATAATGTAATAAAAAGCAGTTATTACATTTATTGCAAGGATCAGAGTGACATCTCACCGTGGGATATAGTCAAATCTCATGACATCTCACCATAAAGTAGGGGTTTAGTAAAATCTCATGATATCAATCTTACCAGGTCCTTTGTGTGGGTGTGTGATTAGCCAATTTAGCTTCCATTTTATAAGGAATTACTTGTTTTAATACTTGGAATATAGGTATATTTAATTCTACCACAGTGTACGGCATCACTACATCTATCACCTCAAAGTCTGCAGTAACAACGATAAGTTATATAAAACTTCTGTCTCTTTTTTGCCTTTTATTTTATGCCTGGCTCAGTGCCAGCAGGATTGCTCTTCGTCATTGAGGTCAGTAAAAATGGGCATTGGCAATTATACAACCATGTTGTTTAACCCTCATAACATGACATACTAAATCTATCCTATGTGCTTAATATCATGTCATAAATTGGCAGTTATCTAGTTCTGGACTCCTATTTTTATATAACCTGTTTAGTATTAATGGGTATTTAATTAGTACCTTTAAATAAACTAAATTGATAATTGGATAATAATCTATTTCGATATTTCTCTTATAAGAATAATCTGAAATTTTCAACAATTAAGCCATTTACACCTAACACTAACAGGATTAGCTAACTGACTGAGTCATTTCTATAGCTCTTTTTGAGGCTTTTGAGGTTTGTGACATCCATGGGCAACAGAAATTGGTGCAACTACAAGCTGGTGTGCTATTCTCATTACATAAAAAAATGGAAACGAAAATGGAAATAAGTTATAACTGTCCCACTGCTGGGCTCAAGACTCCTCCTCACAATGAGAGGGGTACAGGCCATAGTCCATGACAGGCCAGTTTTGAAACAATTTAAATTACAACTATCACTATCTTTTGTCTTATCTAAATATTTTTTTACAGCCCAACTAAAGGTGGCAGCAAACTGGACCTCATCACCAATGTGAAGTCTCAGATGACGGGATGGCTGGGGTCCGGGATACAGATCCCTGGGCTGAGGAAAAACGAGGTGCCCCCCACAGAGGCCACAGAGGCCCCCCCGCCGGCGGAACCGGAAGCTGAACCCAAGCCAGAGGGCAAAGACGATGATGATAACTCTAGGTATAATAGGTACGAGGGGCGGGCGTATAAATGAGTTTATTTTCTGTTAATCATTTACTTCCTTGCTTTCGTGTGGTGTTTCTGGGTTGATGCAACGTACGAGATTAGATTGTTCGGTTATTTTTTCGCAGTTGATCGAGCTTGCATGCAAAACTATTATAATTATAGTAATCGGTTAAAGAAAAACAAAAGTCGCTCTGTTCAAAATTCGGAACGTTTAATAAAAAAAAAATGATAGTCTATGTCACTTCTATAATGGAGACGTATCGAATCACAACTTATTCGTCAAGTCGTATTAGCTGTAGGGAAAAGTATGCCAAGGAAATGACATACTCGTACATACGCAAAAAATCATTACCCTGCTTCTAAAGAAGTCTGGTAGAAATTACTTTCCCCTTTAATTACATTAAACTGATTCAGTTAGAGAATACAAACTAGGGTTATGTCGTCGATACCAACGCAATACAACAAGATATATTATCGCAATAATGCGGAATATATACTAGAATGTTCTAATAGAATATTCCATTACAACATGCCAGTGAGTTAAAATTATGTGTACATAAAAAAATAAATGGATGACAGAACTTCTCATTAACTGGCCATGAAAGGAAAGGGAAATGAGGACTGAAAAGAAAATATCGACAATTCAAATAAAGAAATTAATTTAAAGTTGTTTTGTACGCAAGCTCTATCCACAACATATCGTAATTATATAAACTCAGTACAAATCATTCATCAGAGATATTACGCGCAATCAGAGATACAAAATTGACGATGTAATATTGTATATCGGTCATATTACTATCTCATAATACATCTCACAAGCTTTGCAAGCTCTCAGCACTCAACTTATACCATACTTTTTATAGTTTACCTATTGGAATGCTTTTTAAACAATTTTATAATTTCTCAGCTTTTTGCACTCAGACTGGTGTATCACTCTCAAAGCACATATATTTATTCATATTTATTTTGTGTATTGCACAATATTGGAAATAATTTGAAATATCCCGTTAAAATGGTGAGTTATGGTCAATAAAAAGAGTCACCCCGATAGCGGGATATTTCTTGCAAAATACTAATTAAAGACCTGTTTGAAATCTTTTCGATAATCTTCAGCCACTACACAATAAGCTTGCAACATTTAAAAAGAACATCCTTCATGGTGTACATATTTTAACATTTACATATTTTAATTTTTCGTTCGAAATTTTAAAAATATTTGCATAACGAAAACGTACCTACCTACGTGACATGATAGCACTTTAATTTTTGGAGAGTTACTTCAGTTGGTGAAATATAAGTACGTACTCGGGGCCCATTTATTTTAGAGTTAATATGTAACTACATTTAAAGTTAAATCTAAACTCATTTATTCTGCTCGAACCCCATTTTTTCCTTTATTTTTGTGCCTTTAGTCAATGAGCCTATCTACTCTTTATTTTTTTAGAGTAGTTTTAATTAATATATTATTTAGAATTAACGGAATTTAATTTGGTTATTAGTTTTAAACCTTTCTTGAATCAATAGCCGGAAGAATGAATTAGTTTTATAGTGCTGTCTGTATTATTGACGAAATAATGAATGCCCATTACGCATTTAAAATATTCTGTTCCTCAAGGACAATAAATTGATATTGGGTTAAATTAGAATAGAATTGTATTAGGGCAGCTTTATTCCCATAACATCGTCAAAGTTAGTTCTAACATTGTAAAGCTTTATGACGAGAGTAACGTAAAACGTATTATTCTTTAGAATTTATAGACTTCAGACTTAAAATTAAACTTTCTCATACTCCCTATAACACGATATATTATCACCGGTAATTAAAAAAAAGTTTGCCAAAAGGCATAGTAAAATATACTCGTAAGTTTGTGACAGTGAAAGATGATGTAATATATTTTGGTTAAGGCGTCGTTCCTCGCTACATTCAGGATTCTACTATAGAATCCCTCACTTCTCTGGATTAAAAAAGCGCCCTCGCCGTAGCAATATTACCTACTTTGCTCCTTTGTGACACAATCTACTATTTCATGGCGACATAGATATAGGTATCACGTGTCTTATATTATACTAGTATCTTATATTCGTTCCGCCATGGCGCATGGTCGTTTCAGATCGTTTAATCGTTTAGCTAAAAGGTAAACTAATCTATGTGGCTTTGCTCGCGTTGCGATTATACTTTATAATCCGATATACGAGTAGCTTCTGAACTGTTACCTGTCTATTTAGCTATTATACGTTCCAAAATTACATTATCTCAAAATCTCTAAGAATTAAATGCAGATTTGAAATCCGATTTTTAATATTCCCAAAACACTTTACTTTATCGTGTGGATTAAGCAAGGATGTGTGCAAAACCACAATGATTTTAATAAATGCCCTTTTTTACTTATCTTTCAACTCTTTGGACATTAAAGTTACTGTTTATGCCTCTTCCACAACGGAGTCAATTCTAATGGTACCTCATTCTCCTGTCAAGCAGTTTTGACTGAAAAGCTTGTCAAAGAAATACATACATACGCCTGTAAAACATTATCCTTTCTGGCAGTAGAGTAATAACACGGATCTTATTACCATTCTCATTGTATTGCGACTCATTTGTCACTGTCGGGGCGTTAGAAAATTTTCATTCCTCGTATTTTCACCTTTCGGGGCTAAATAAATTAAAGTCTGGTCCAATTACAGCTCCCTGACGGATGCCGTTCATAAATGTATTGTTTCTTGAAGAGAAAACGAGACAGTTTCGTATTTTTCTTTAGTTTTACGCGGTACTGTGTGCTTAGATTTTTCAAACGAATTTTATGCCGATTTTTTTCTATAGATGGCTTATAAGTAGATAGTTTATATGTACATTTTTTACTGTTATCATAAAAAAGGACAACAAAGAAAAGCAATTTCGGTGTGGAAACAAAGTAAACTCGATATCGTATATCAAAAATATAAAATAATTCACATCCCCAATTCAGACACCGGAAATTCGTTGACTTTATACATTGGAAACCCATCGGAATAGTTGCTCTCAATGCGCAGCGGAATAGAGAAGCCAGCGTTCGTTATTTATTCAATATATTCAGTTTGAAATAAAATATGTTTGGCAGGAACGTAGATATGGAAAATTATGGCTCTCTCGCCAACTCGGTTACCGCTGGATGTATTTGCTGAGTCTTACTGGGAAATGTTCTTCCTTCGCTACTGAATACAGCCTGACTTGTTTAAAGATAGAAATTTCTATGACGCCATCATAGTTGATGTAATGAAGGCGCTTGTTGAAAATGTAATTACACCTTTGGTTATACAATTAGGAGTGAAATAACACAGTTCTTTCAGTCCCTCGTCTCTTCACTATTAACTTCGTGTTTCGCTTTTAAGTATCTATAGTAGTGCCAAGTTTGTTCCAGTTTTCAGTCCAGACCCGTATCTTATAGGTACCTTGTTAATGAGTTTCAGCTTAATTTAACTTTCTTCCTTTCTGACAAAAGCTACACAAGTTATAACTTAAACAACTATCGCTTTGTGTTTATTAGTTCCGAAGCAGCTTTGAGCACTACTTAATAAACTTTTAAGATTATTAAAATGTACAACTTTATTAATATCTTTTAATGTTTTATCTTCTTTGAAATACTTATCATTATTTGAAATACTTATCAGTTTCATTAATATAATTGTCAAAGGCTTTCAGTTTTGGTGTTAAGTGTCGTCTTAATTTATACAATGTTGTGACAGTGCGACTGGTGGAGCAGACAGCAGGCCAGCTTCCACTGGTGGCACTCCAACTGAGGAGCAGCCAGGCGGCGTCGGCAATGGTAAGACATTACATGTAGCTACTGTTTGTGTAGATGTTAGCTAGTCGACTGTAACCAATGCATTGGGACAAGACGGTGTAACGTGTGCGAATTATTTTGAACTTTGAAAGTAATCAAGACCAAAATTTGTACGAAGTTTTTGATGGATCATTGTTTCAGAAATTGCGGCAGACTTAATGGTTAAGCCCTTAAAAAGATAGGATTTGAAAATCATTATTTATCCTTATTAAATGTTTTAGGAACGCGAAAGTATATTCGACTGCTGACGCTTCTATCGTTTCGCTTTGATTATTGATTGAGCATTACATCATAGTGAAACAATAGTTGTCATTGAGATACTCTCATAATGTTAGCTCATCGCAACAATATATTGATGTAGCCGTACCCATTAATGGATCCTTATAGAATTACCTTATATCCTTATTTTCTCGTACACGTGGCTCACCAAACAATACTCCTGATATGCTTGAAGTATTGTCCCAATGTAATTTGATATCTGTGTTGTACATTATTGTTTATGTTATCCAGATAGGCTGTCATATGATGTTGCAAAATTATAAGCACTAGATCTTTCAATTTATAAGTTGCCACATATAAAATATTTAGCCAGTCTTTGTTTCTTGAATATTTACAATAATTTATGCATTTAGAATCCCCCCTACTTATCGACACGGACTTAGCTTAAACTGATTATGCAAAGCTTAATGTGTAAGGAAATAAGATTGGAAATGACTCTCATCCATCGGTTATTGGTCGAGCCGAGCGATATCATTTTCCATTCCATTTCATTGCCTAAAGCATAAAGATGATTACAGCCTAAGGTGATTTCGTGTCGAATGTTTCTTGTAAATTCTAGTTCTTTTTCATAGTTATCATGTTTTTTTTTGTTTGTAGTTGCTACTGTTATAATTTCCCATTCGCACAGTTCCAGATACCCAGAGTAGAAAGTTGTTCTCTGTTGACGCTATTGAGGTTCCCGATATGCAAGAGTGTTAGTATTTTTTATTTTATTTTTATTATTTTAACCAGATTTGTCTAAACATGGGTATTTTTTAATGTTAGTAATATTTAAGTTCTCAGTTGTTTTTGTATTCGAATGTTTAATTTGAAGATGTTTGGACAAATCTGTAATTTTTTTTTGTTTGTGCATGCCATTTAACTGATGTTTCAGTAACTTTTGTTGTTTTACCATCCAAAACTATTACAGTTGGATGAGATTGGAGTCAACTTAAACTTGTAATAATTACAAGGAAATATTTAAACTCATTAGTTTTATTTACTAATATAATTGGTAACAAGTAAAAACATACAAAGAAAACTTAAATTATCACAGCCACAATTGAAAAAGAGTTTAATTTACCTTTAAATTCTAAGGTTTCAGTGCTGTTGGTAACGTAATAAAATGCGCACTAAACATTTAATCTACGAAACTTCATGGGTTTGCGCACAGTTATCCACTTGGCTAGCGAAAGCCTCGATTAATATTAATTCTTACATTGATTCGTCTGTTACGTCTGTTTTATTTATTCAATTTGCCAGCTCATTAATTTCTTATTCAATCCTTCTATGTATTTCGTAATCAAGTACCTGTAGAACATAACTCATTGGGATGTTCTTTTACATTTACGTTTAACTAATTGATAATTAAATTGATCGCTAGTAGAAGAGTCAAATCTTTGTTCGTTAGTTATGTTTTTATTTGTTCCAGTGTTAGTTTCAATCAAATGATACTTTATACTATACATTATGTTAAGTTTAGTAACCCAAAAACTTTTTCACGCTACATCGCATGCATCCTTATCGTCTTGACTAAAGTTATTTTTCGTCACGTTAATATTTAGCTCGCTTGTAACGTACCTGCGTTTTGTATAAAATTAGTTTCAACTATTTCGATATTATCAAATGAAGCCATCGGTGCTAGAACCAAAATAGTCACGAGATCCAAAACTAATCAAATGTATCCTAAAACAACGTTTGGTTATTTTTCTTTCGCATCGTTTCTGCTTTCGTTATCTATCTTATTAGTGGTTTATAGTTTAACTTCACTGTTCTTTTATCTTGTTAACATCGCCATTGCTTGTTTAACACTCGTTACATTTCTTACAGCGTGCGTTTTAAATTAATTTACTTTTCACTGTATTCACTCTTTGCATGCAAATGAATTAACACAATTCGTTTTTATTTTTAGTGTTTTATCTTCATTTTCTGCTCCTACTTTCACTATACAAGACTTCATATTGTTTTTTAATTTTACTTTTTTAATTCACTTTATTCTCAAAGTAAAGATAGAATTTACTCTTGGGAATATTATTTCTACTACGTTAGAACGTGCTCGCTAAAGAAACAATGCATAGAACCGAAGTGCGAATATGAAATGTAGATTGTGAGGGATTTTTACAACGTACAATGTAAAAAGGAGACTTGGTTGTCTGGAAATATATTCACCGGTCGTTTTGTTATAGAATGTTTCAGTCTTCGTAAAATGTTAGTGATATATACTTTTCACTTAAGCAACTGTGTGTAAGAAGGGAGGCGCATGCTCTAATGTAAAACATTTTCGTTATTTGTGTGCGAGGGTAGTAGTAAAATGGATTTGTTTGGTACATTATTATTCACTGTTGTCTTAACATTACCGTGTTTTTCTTGTTTTTGGGTAAGAGAAGTTTGTTTGTTTGTATTTATGTAAATACGTGAAGACCTCAAGTTAGAATCTTTTTTACGTATGTTTGCACGTATAGAAATGATGTTTGAAATAGTTTAAGTATAAACGGAGAAGAAATACAGAAAGCTAAATTATCTTTGTCCCTCTAGAATCTAGAGTCTTGATTGTAAGTATAGATGATGACGAAGAGTTCAATTACTTTATAAAGGCCTATTCGCTTTCCTCTTAAAGACTCAGTTTTTTCCGAATACAGTTAAAAGGACGTACTTAATGTAATGGTTTACCATTACTACGGTTTGATTGGCAATCGATGTCGATCAATTTGTTACGCATTCGTAATTAAAAACTGGCTCGTGTCGAATTATACTTGCGCTGTATGTATGTATAAATAATAATTATTCTTCAGTATTTAATAAAATAATTTTCTTGGACTTTCATAAAGAGTTTATTTTTGGCCATTTTCTCTTTTTTTAACTAACCACTATTTTTGAAATTATTTCTAAAATTTATTATTCACTACTTATTTTGTATATTTGTTTCTGTGGTACAATAATAGTACCAACAAAGCAACGTCAAATACGCTATAGTTAAACGCTCGTGTTCCTATAGTTTGCATGTAAATTGAGTCGAGTGCGTTCTCGCCAGGTGGCGCTGTATCAATATGTTGATTGGTCCTGTTTGAGATTGAAATAGACCCGATACCATCGCATGTACGATACGATGTTTATCTTGCTCGGCAATTACGGTTTATTGGGTGAATCTTTTGAATACTGGAATTGAAATTTCGAATCGAAAACATCGACTGATACGAAATTACGAATCAATTGTGATTAAAAATAAAATTCTAATTTAGAAAAATTTAACCAATTTCAAAAAAGGTAACTGAAAAGTACGAAATAACGGATTAGGGACATAGACTTTCTTTTGAGGTCGGTTTCTTTTGAAATTGGTTTAATTTTTTTAAATTATAATTTTATACAAATCGGTTAATAAAATAAAATTAATTGAAAAAAAAAGATACCTGTAATATAAAGTTATTCACGTATAACATACTCATGTCTATGTCACAGCTATACCCAATTATTTTTTGACCAGTGACAACGAAGGCGGTGGCGGGCGCTAAGTCCCTGGGCAACTTCCTGTACTCGGCGGTGAACAAGGCGGGAGCTAAGGTCAGCGAGGCCGGCGCCAAGATCAAGAAGACCGTTGAGGAGAACGTGAGTACTGTAGTTGGGAGTGAATGAGTGAATGAATGAATGAGTGAGTCAGTAAGTAGGTGAATGAATGATATTGACGTCGATGAATGTGTCACAGGTGAATAATTGAATGAGATACACTATTTGGACTTACCTTTGATAGGTGAATGAATGAATGGCGTTGACATTTTTGAATGAGTGTGACAATCGAATGCATAATGTATTTAGACTTTTATGTTATTTTAGCAGTCACTTGACTGTTTTTTATTATAAAATTGTTACGATTCGTCTGTGTTAGTGTTTTTGTGGTTTTATTAAAATAAGCGTTTTTACGGTTGTTTTATTATAAATATGTTTTTTATGTATTTTCTATTTAGAAGGAGCATCAAATGAAATAATCTGTATTTACATCGATGTTAATTATGTAAATATCTAATAATTTAGGTTACAAGAAATTTCACCGGTATATTTACTTAAGATTTAACGAAAAACTATTACCCCGGCCAGGATCGAACCCGGATACTCCCGCGTGGCATACGGGGCTAGCTCGAGTCGGATAAAGTTTTTAATAATGAAGCTCTCAAGTTCCGAAGGTTGTTATCAAAGATATATTCTTTGAAACGAACTTGTTTGTTGAACTTACCAGTTTCATGTTCGAGGAGTCTTCTTCTGAAGCTATTTGACTATTTTCTTATTCTGTTTGTTTCTAGTTTTATTCGTTCACTTTGTATTGGAACTGAAAATGTGGATTATAACGAAGTCTTAGTGCACATTTCTTGTCTATATTGTTATTAGGGAGCTAGTCATTCTATTTTGTTTTTGTTTAGTAAAGTGAGCCATTAGATTAGAATGAGATTCTGTTTATCATTTCGTTATTAAAGGTGTGTTGGGCAGACTTCCTTGCAACCAATTTAGAAAAAAATGCCAAGTCGGTCGAGTCGCATTTAAGTTATGGTAGATATTGTAGTGTCAATAAAATCAATACGTGAACGGTTCAAGTTTCTTTACATTTTTTTATGAGTGACGTACTAGTTTGAGATTTTTGTGGTTAATCACCAATATGATGACCACTACTAAAAGAGGATTCATTGGTTACGATTATTCAATTTTTAAAATACATTTATTTATTTATTAATCGGACCTTACATAGATATGGTAATGTTCATATTCTAGTGTAGTGTATTCATAATTATAAGGTGCCACAACATTCATAATTATGCAGGTAGATAAAAAAAGTAACTACTTCCAAATTAAAAAAATATATAAAAACGAAACCAACAAAAAAGTCTTTACTCACATATATTACATCACCTTTTAAACACGTGTCATGAAATCTACTTCAATGTCTGGGAATTCTAGATTTTATACCATTTAATGTGTTCGAAAAGGCTTCGCGTGTACACAATTCAGTTCTCGTAGAAATTCAATACGGAAAGCAATTTGCTACTGCGTGGTGAGTTTAGAATGCCGTCTACAGTTCCCACTCTGCGCTCCTATTTCCAGAATGTTAGCTGTTATTTCTACGAAGCAATTTTCCTGCGTCGTGAACACTAACGTGGAATTTTCTAGAACGTTCCCTCGCTACGGTTTCATTGTAAACTAAGCAAGTTTATTTACAACAGTTTTTATTAATGTTATCTGATGGTTATAATGTACTGTTAATTAAACAGTTGGGTTTGCATTGTAAAAGCTACCTCAAACCTATTCGTTTTTGTAATTTATTTATTCGAATACTAGATAATTTTGGGCTAGCTTTATCGTAGCTCATGAATGTTTATCATTATGCTTTTCTTAATGGTCTCTCACAGAGATTCGGCTGCGTATTGTCTATCAAAATGTTAAGTGTTTATGGTAAGTAAATCAGTTTGAGTTAGCTTGGTAGGAAGGTAGGTAAATGGTAGGTATGCTAGTGTTTGTATATCAGCAGTCTCAAAATATTTAACTAGGGCGCACCATGAGGGCGTAAAGTTGATTAGAACCTGAAATATTGAGCCCATAACGCTCTGTCGCTCAATTTGACAAAATGTGCCGGCTGATTTATTTTACTACAGCTTCGTGTAACAAATAACTTCATTAGAAAAGGCACTCAACGGAGCTTCGTCGATCTGAGATTTTATTATTGGCTTCGGCACTGACTAATAGCCAATGGAAAACGAAAGCTCGCAGACTCCCTTGTTCTTTTATAACACTGTTTGCGAGCAACCTTCATAATTTAATTATTGGAAATTGTTTTTGTGAAGTTTGTTGAAAGGTAAATTTGTTCCAGTGCCTGCTTGACAAAGGATACAATAGATGCTTGATTTAACACGAACATTTAGTCGTATTGTATAGTTTACGATCGGGGCAGAAATGGACTTGGGTTAATTTCATGGGCGGATGATATTGTTTTATCATTTTTCGGTAATGATATAGAGATTAAACACTTGTCTATAAAACACATATTCTCATTAGTATACTTTCAAATAATCCTACTCCATATTTTTTTTACATTGGCCAGCATTGCCAGATGCTGGTACATTAAAAAAATAAGAACTCTAATCCGACACGCACACAGCGCGCCCGCTCCTGATCAATAAATGTTTGATTTGAAACAGCTAGGAATTCTGAGCATGCAAAAAATAAATATGCACTACATATCCTACTAAGGAATTACTCAGCAGTTGTGCATTCGTGATAGTAATTAGCACTTGTATCGGTAGCATCTTGTAAGGAGAAAATGTTAAGGCCGAAAACAGGCCATTTTTACAATGCACACTAACGACACATGGTACAGTCACGAACGTTATTTTATGGGCTTGGAGATTTATCGTTCCTTCGCTACGTGTTTGTCAATGTCTGAATACGGCCAGACAAGCTTTAACTTGGTTAGCGAAAGCACTCTGGGGCCTTGTTGTCCGTAAGATTTTATTAGCGGCTTAGCGAGAGCCGGCGGTAGTGCCATCAATAGTGCTCGGCTTTGTTGCTAAGTGCTAACTACGGATTTTGGGACTGTATCATCAATAAGTATTAACAGTCACTATTTTTATATACTGCCGTCTTTATTTTTTTAAGATTTGCCAATATGATATGTAATCATATTGTATAGTAATTCAGAGCAGTAATTCGATGTCTAATATCTAATTAGCTAGCATTTTTCTTACAGACAAGACCCTATGTACTGTGTCGCAATGATGGAAAACTTTGCATTTTAATCCAATACAACATAATTTATAAACAAGTGCAGTGCGCTCTGATACTCAATAATAAAATATCCGGTTGTTCTGCTTCGACCGCCCCTCGCAACGCCTCACCGGATATAAGACGGTTAGTTCTGTTTCAGCCATCCTATTACATGTTAAATCTACTGGATTTTTAATAAATTGAAGTTTAAATTGTTCAGAGATAAAATTCATCTAAACAGCGCCCTGGGTCGATGTATAAGACGTTGGACTGTTCCACCCTGGTCTTCTACAAGAACTCGATGTCAAATTGTAGTCAAGGCCCATTTCGTTCAGTGCAATCGAAATCTTGAAGCAGTTTCTTCGACAGCATTAACATCTTCGCAATCTGAAAGATCCAAATAAAGAATATCTTGATATAAAGACTCGTATTCACGAAGTGATGTAATCAAATTATCGTGTTCTGTAACAAGTATATCAGTAGGGACTTTAGTTAAATTATTAGAAATAAATGAAATCAGTCACAGTTTATAATCTTTGCTCATGGTTAACTAATTGAATAATCACTACATTTGGTAATTGCTACAAAAACACCTTCAGGTGAGACGGTATGGTCAATATGAGTTGATGCCAAGTACATGTGAATATGTTGTAATGTGTAATAATAATTCAGAGTTGAGCCAGTTATTTGGATCGCCACAAATAATTTCTGACAAACTAGACACAATTTCATTTTACTATTACATTATACAACGATTTATACTTGATTAAGGCTCCCATAGAGCAAGTACCTACTCGTAATAAATGTTTCCGAGTTAAATCAGTGAAGGCCTATTTCTTTGTGACCCCATTCATTCTGTCCGCTTTGATTAGGCGACTAGCGCTAGTAGCCTTGCCAACCCCCAGATGGAAAATATCCAATTCTGTTTGCGCTAGTGTTAGATCACATTTGCGATCAATGCTTCCGATGTTACATTTCATTGGGTAGGGTCGTAACTAGAAAAATTTAAATTCTAGTTTGTCCTAGTTTGATAACAGGGTGAGATTCAGACGTATTATGGAGTTTGGGGTGTAGGAGAAGTAGGTCGTAATTAATATTAAAGAGGACGGCGTGGGATCAGGAGGGATTTAATTGGGGAAAATAGTGAGTTACATTTTATAATATACGGGAAATACTAAATGAGGCCACGTATTGCTAAAAGCTAGTGTTAAAAGAACGCTGATGAAGGTATACGAATTAAAAAAAAAAAACTATTCTATAGATTAGACAACAGGGTTTGTTTAGTGCTGTTAGATAAAAATAGTTTATAACCTTTTATATGGTTTTCCAAGATTTGACGACGCAATAACAATAAACGAGGGAAACGTGATGAATGTTGTATAATTTTAATTACACTCCTTTCCTCTTTTTGGAGTTCACTTGTAATTTGTACAGCCTATTAACCCCATATATTCCAATCATTATCTTCGCTTCAGCTCCAATGTAGTTTGTTGACATTTGTTGAAGGGCCACTGAATTGTTTTTCGCTACTGTATGGCAATCATCAGGTACTTTTCCCTTGCGGTCTTATTGTAGAGGTCTCAACACCATGCTGAGATATTTTTCATATTAGAAATTACATACCGGCCTGCATTAAGCTAGTTTGAAAAGTAATGGTCGGCTTTTTCTAGCCCATGTCACACTAAGCGCGCTGACAGTTCTATTGAAACGTCGCTGTCACTTGACTGACAGTAGTGCCATCGGTGTTGTGATTATAACGGCGAATTTAAACTTGGTTTGTAGGATGGGAGAAAGGAAAGGAAGTAATTCTAAAGTCTGTTCAAGCATTACTTATATTTTTATTGATTATGGCATTACTTATGGTATATATCTATTTGTCGTTCATAACTACAAGTGATCGGGTCAAGTTAGCCATACAAAAAGTTCGTCTTCATCGAAGGCCTAAGACCAAGATAGTATTGTCACGTAGACAAAAGGAAGCGAAAGTTATAAGTACGATCGAGTAATAATATCGAGCATCGAATCTCCGTATAGGAGAGCTATTGCGCCCAAAACTTTGCGGACTCGTTATCATTTTTATCACTTCTTGGCTCGATAGCTTCGCTTTGAAGATATCATTTCTCGAAGGGAGAACTTAGCACTTTAATTGCATCGATAAGTCGTATGTTTGATGGATGTGGTAAACTTTATTCTGACGTTATGTTGTAATAGGATAGATCTTTGTTTTGAGATAATACAGAATACTTTTGAAAGTGAAAAGATGGCGTTTAAGGTTTAAAGGATTTTAATTACAGAATTTGTGAAGCTGTCAAGGTCATGGAAATAAAGAAAAAAGTTGTTAAGGACCATGTTCAGGAAGGTACCTTTCTTTTGCTGAGGCTCCACAAAATATAAATAATATTTTCATGATTACTTACTTCATCTTCATTACCCCCCACCTTACTTCATCAACAAATTGAAAAGTCGAAACTCGTATAAACTGCAATTGACGACGTCCGGTTTAGAAACAGAAGTCAACATAATGATAATTGATATTTGATTTTTAATAATTAATTTTCTGTGTCCATCAATTGAACATTACATTGTAAGGTTATTTGGTAATAGTTTGTTTTTTTCTGAAATGCAAACGCTTATAGCCCCCCTTGAAGTCCCTCTACGCCCCCTCTCAGGGCATGAAACCCACTGGTTAGGAAACCTTGGTTAAAAGATGCCTGTAACAGATGTTATCTTAAAAATGTTGTAAAGTGCGATGACAGAATATTGAATTTCTTATGACCTTACCAACATTGAATACGCGGTGGGCGTATTAATATGGAAATGTCAAGGGCCACGCTTTGAAAGTAAGAGACATTAGCATATTGTTACTAATACGACGGCTCTGTAAGTTTCAAATGACGATGCGGCATCGGGTAATTCAAAGTTTTTGAATAATGCTTATAAAAGTTTTATTAATTCTGTATCGTACTTCGGCTTATAAAGTTGCGTGTCGAACGTAACGATGAAAAATTTGCGAGATCTTGCGTTAATTCTGTCAATAGCGGAATTTTTTGGAGGACATTGATGTGGTTCTGCACCCGCGTTAGCGCATGGTGGGGTATTTGCTCATGATTGCGTAATAAATAAAAATAATAATAAAGTTGTGAAAGTAATTGCAGTAATGCTTCACTGCATGAAAAAGTATTTACGCTTCAATAAAGGATGATAGCTTTCGAAGCACATAAAGAATTCTACTTTGCATGGGTCACATCAAGATTAATCTGGATTAAATGGAGTCCAACAATGTGTAGTACTGAATAATGGACTAGTCTAGCTCAACGGTTCTTCCCCTTCCACGTTCCCTGTTTAAAATGGACTGGACTAAAATCCATTACACTTTGTATCTGATACAAACATCCTGTTTGCTAGTTCCACAAAGAGGGGCTAAATCCAATAACCACAGCGTTGTTGTACCTCGCGCAATAGTGCTAAAAGCTAAAACCTACCGACGGTCATCAAACAAAACTGAACTTTATTACACTATGTTATGGTCCACTTTAGCTGGCAGCGCGTGACCTCGTGTTGAGCAACTGATTAGCTCATAACGCTCGGTTAATGGACCTCTCCATGGTGTCCGACTGCGTGCTGAGAAGCTATTACTAGAATCACGTTGTCGCCTGATGGACTTTTAGTGTTACGTTGTTAAAAATGTTGTTTTGTGAAGCTTTAATGGGGTTAAAGGTTTTGCCCCACGTATGTATATTTGAAAGAAAGAAAGAAAGAAACGTTTATTTCGCCGTGGTACAAAACAAAAACAATTCAAAATATAACTTAAAAACTAGCAAATTTAAATTAAACAATTTTGTTGACAGCAAAAATAAAAAATTAAATATATCCCACGGCGAAAAAGGACTACGCTTAGCCTGTGCCAAAGAACGCTAGGACCCACGGCTGCTGGTTTTCAGCGCAGTCCCCCTTTGCATCGCGTTGTGTCACAAGCGGTGCCCATATTGTGTCTCAGATTGTATTACATAGTAAATAAAATAAGTGATTAATTTGTATATAAATACTCAGTACAAATCAAAACAGACAGAATATTTAATTTAATAATATTGAGAATAAAAGGTGCAAACGCCATACTCCCTTCTTCGAGGACACTTCTTTCAGAATCTGAAGCACTATGTACTTTTGGTATCTGTTTATTTTATTGTGGATTTCATCTATTATTCCGCTGTTAGTGACAATGCTTGCCGTTGGTACGGTTTCAAAAAACATCGTTTATTTTAAAGGTTCACATGTAATGTCTTAATTGTCTTCATACTATATCACGGGGCTTAACTGCGGGAGAGCTATCGTGTTTTAAATCGACGGAAAAACGTGGATGAACGACACTAATGATGCTTGTTGATGTCTATTTCAATGAGCTACTTCCATGACCCGTCGCATTGACCCACTTTACTTCTCCCATGAACTTTGCTGTTGTGTTGGGCGGTTTTTGGATTCGTATTGCAAGGTGTATAGATAGCTCTTGTTAGAGTTGTCTACGGTAGCAGATACATAGGACGTATTACAATAGACCGTTGGCCAATCTTGCTGAGATTTAACTCATTGGATCTTGCTACATTCTGGGCTAGGAACTTCTTCCTTATTTTAGGTTGACTGACACATCGTGATGGTGAGCGCTATCCTCTGACAATATTTGGATTTATGTTTTATATTGACAGACAGCTAACATGATTTAAGATGCAGGATAGCACATAAATGAATTCCACACCGAATAAAGTTTGGTCACCAGAGATTTTTAATAAAACAGTGCGCGCGACTGCGAGGTGTGTCTGTTTCAATAAACGGTGGCATCCCTGACCTGGCCGTTGCATTGACCTAATTCTCCTCTCTCCCCTCCCCGGCTAACTCCCAACTACCCCCGACATCCCCAATAGGCCACAATTGCACGTCGTTTTGGTTTTCACGATGTCGTGACGGTTGGAATATATTTTTTTATGACCTACCCTGTGCGTTGTTTTGTATAAAAGTTTTTAGGTTGCTCTAAATAGCATTTTTTCATGAAAATAGGTTTTATTAATTCCTTTTTTACATCCGATGTTTTAAGATATCTTTAATTGTGAAAGTTCAAGTAAACAACTTGAAGTTGCTGACTTCATTAGTGTGAGAAAAGTTAGTCATTATATTAAAACTGAAAGCGGAAAATGGCGATATTTATTATAATAAAAATACATTGCAACTAAGAAGTTGTTACACAAATCGCCATTAATCACGGTGATCAACACTCTTATAATTGGAACAAAGAATGAATATGTTTTAGAAGAAAAATAAAGTGAGGGCTGCCGTGATCGGCTTGACCTCATCGAATTGACTCGACCCAGTTGACCCAATTACTGTTGACGATAAAGGGTTTCGGTGACCCCTAGCTTAGATTTGGTTATTAATAACTTAATAAATGGAAAACTATTGAATATGTTAGTTATATTCAAGTCCGCGTAAATGAATAAATGAAGTTTATTTTATTTGCATAAATTGTGGTAATAAAAGGTTTTATATTAATGGTATAGTGCTTAAATAGTATGTTAAACAATGTGTGGATACATTTTTTTTAATTCTTGATGAAAACTCTTTATGATTAGCCTATTATTAATCGAGGTTCGATTAAGTAAAACCTTTAATCAATTTAATTGTAAACAAAATTATTGTTCTTGTCGATAAGTTCAACACTAAATGCTAGGATGCTGGTGAACATTTCGATCGAAAGTTATATAGTCATCAAAACCGTAGTATGAAATCCTACGGAGCTACGAAGCGTAGCATTCGTAGCATAGGATTGGCTATCATACGCGGTCGTAGCACTCGTAGCATGCAGTCGGATTCGTAGCATTGTTATATTGGTTTTACATGTTATTGAGAAATACTCATAATTGGACCGTGTTTAGTTAAAATGTTCCAAACCACAATATGTAATATGTCAGAAAATCGAGTTTGAAGTTTAAGATTTTATTTTTTCCTAGTTTTTGTAAGAAAGTTAGTTTTTTTTCATTTTATGATTATTCGATATTCCGTTTATTTTTAGTCAATGTTCGGGGCAGGTATATTTGTACAATAAATAAAAAAATATTTTCATTAAAATTATTGCTTGTACTTTTTGCAATCTCAATTTCGACAGTGATAAACAAAGGAAGGAAATAATAAAGTAAAAAGAAATAAATTAAAAGAAAATTAACATGAAGGTTTCATGTTCAATCTTTATCTTCAACAGTCAAATATATAAAATTTATCGTTAAAGGTCAATATTCAGAAATAATTAGGTAAAATGTGGGTTGGAACGTTTCTGATAAATAACACTTCATTAGGACGGTAGAAAATTTTAATTAGCAAACACAATACAAGTCTATGAAACATGAGAAACGTTTTATAAAAACATACATTTTAGTAACAGAATAGTTAAAAATATAAGTTGAGGAGGTCAAGTATTATTTCTTTTATAAAATCAACATCCTCTTAAGGTGTCTTGTTCAAGCCACCTTGAGATACTCCCCGATTGTCACTAAACGATTTAGTATGAAGTTTTTTCAGACATGTAGTGACCTTTTGATTCGTGATTTGAAATGTATTAAGAAACAAAGCTTTACATACCTTCTGGCCACATAAAATAAATTCGATGACAAGCCTTGGGTTTTGCTTTTTTTTGTCACCTCGAATTACTGCCGTGTAAGTCTGCTAAGGTATTGTATAACTCTAAAGTGTTTAGAGACATTGCGGGTAAAGGCGAGCCGGCGAGATTAGAATCTCGTGAAATACTGGGATTGTTCTCCAAAGGATCAACCAATGGGTCAAAATCTTTGCTTTTGT
>LGAG01000467.1:149578-166178 GCA_001278395.1 Lerema accius
TTTATTTAGTATTTTTAATATTAAGTATTTATTACAACAACGAAATATAAAAAGATTTTATATTAAGTAACCTTTAGTAAAAAATTTTTAATTAAGTAACCCTAATTTTTAAAATCCCACGCTTCACTGAGATCTGTAACAAAGCATAAATCAACTTGTTAAATTAATTATTGTACTTCAAAATACATTTTAATTAAATAGCAATATTTAGAGAGTGGATAACATACCTGTTGAAATAGTTAATAATCAAATTTTGTCGTTCATTAATAACAACATCATCATGCTGAACTGATATAACATGATCTGCCTCATAAGAAGGTATTTCTACCTCCGGTTCTACATCTGCAATGTTCTTTTGCCTGCATATATTATGGAGGACTGATTAGCAATTATTATTGCCTGTATGTTTTGTAAACTAAGCCTTATTTTTAAAGATATCACTGGAAACCTCCTCTTCCATACTCCAAAACATCTGTAACAATAACATGACATTAATATTATATATAGTACGACATACTTGGGGGAATAAATAATCAAATGGAGTAGAAAGGTGCACATATTATAATAATAATAATCTACAACACATTCACCATTCCAAGACTAAAATAAATCCATACAATATAGATACTTTATTGGGTATACCTCTCAATAGTGTTACGGGTTTTAATGTGGGCCTCATTATAAGCTTGCTGACTTTGTGTACTTGGATTCAACACTGGAGTTAGCAAATATGGCTTGCATGGATATGCACTGTCTCCAATCAACCAGCGGTTTCCATACAAACCACTTTCACATTCAGCTGTAAAATAGATAAGGTTTCTGATTATATATTTTTTATATGAATTATTATGGCTAACAAGTTCACATATAAAAAGTAGGTACATTAAAAAGGAAGGCAAATAAAGATTTAGGTACCTCTCAGTGTTGAATTGTAAAAAATGGTGGCATCATGAGTTGATCCAGGCCAGCGAGCAACAACATTCATGAACTTTAATTTTGCATCACATACAGCTTGGACATTCATGGAAAAATTCCCCTTTCTGTTGCGAAATTCTTCGCCAATGTTTGAATCTATAAAAAAAAATTACAAATAATTAACTTTAATAGCTAAAATACATTATTACGTTTATATTTATTAAGACAAGACAAGACAAGATATTATCAGATTATCTTACTTGGGGATTGCATTAGAATATGTGTACCATCAATTGCACCCAGAACTCGAGGAAAGTGGCCAATGTTGTAAAAATCATGCTGAGTATTGCTATGCATATATCGGGTACAGCTTTGCTATAGCAGCAGAAATATTGGCTACTATTCGGCTCGCTGATGATGTTGAGACCCCTACATAGTCAGCCACTGATACCAACATTGTGCCTAGCGCATAGAACCTCAATGTCAGTAGCAGCTGGTGCAGGGGGGATATACCATGGTTTCTGAAAAAATAAACATACCTTTTTAGTTATTTATTTTGAAACAAGTCCCAATAATAATTAACCATAAAATGAAGAACTTACCGTGCTGAGGTCACCTGTAACTTTGGATATATTTCTGTAAGGAGATCATTTACGGAACTTTTATTGAGGCGAAATCTATATGTGAATTCGCCATCATTTAATTCCGTCATATGATTCACACGACATTTATATGTTTTGACGATGGAATTCAGAGCATCATCTGAACTACTATCGTCCGAGTCACATACAAACATTAACACTGATAATTCACTCTCACTATCAGACCCAGACATTATAAATAAGAAAAACGCTTAAATTAACCAACAATAAATTGATAACAACAAAACAAACTTAACAAAATAATTAAGCAAATAAAATGTTTATCGCGACAATTTTATTATCCCTGCCACAGACTAGGATGCTAACGCATATCCCTGCAGTATGACGGATAGACATATTAGGTTATCTCTGGTATTTTCATTATCGACAGATGTCTGTCAAAATGATATTGGGCACAGGTAAGTAATATTTTCATAGAAAAGCCTATCTCTAGTAATCTACACACCCTCTCGTCGATAGATAGTATCGAGCGGTAAGATTTCTTACCCGCCGATTGAATATTGGGTAGCGATATCCACCGATAGATAGACATTTCTACTACCAGTAAGTCAAAACCGTCGATAGATAGAATATTGGGAACGGCCGTAAGACGGAGCCACAGGTGATTCTATATCCAGGTTATTCTTATCCGCTACAACTAACTAAGTTCGCGCGATTAGATTTTCAAACATTTTAGTCGTGTGATCGTGTCGTACCGGTGTCAGTTAGGACACCTATTCGACTTCAATATGTTTGATCGCGCGTTCGTACGAGTAAAATTCGCGCGAATCTGCGATAATCGCGCATTCGCGTTCTATTAGGAAGGAGTTGCGAAAGCTGATGACGACGGAGCAGCCAATAGGTTCAACTCATTGCTTACGTGCGTTCTAGTATTAAAAGATCGTTTTATATTCAGAACTCATTTTCAGCCATAGTATGGGTTGGAACATTTCTGCTAAACACGGTCCAATAAAAATCAAGATTTTTTAAAAGCGAATTCTGCTGAGTTTGCACGCATTTTCGATTCTAATTACACTGTAAGTACACAAGCTTTATACTGGCGAATCGTATAGCATTATCAGTGTAGCTCTTAAAAACGTAATCCGCACGTAATATGAAGATATTCTAGACTCATTGATCATGCAACAGCCGCCTTGTGAATATTACGTTCGACGCGTACCATCCATTGCCCACACGGGCTTGATGGATGACTTAACAGATGGATGGATTATTTACATTACAATGTTAATCACAACCCTAGCTAGTGAGCTATAAATTGTTATTTTTCAGTATTGGTATTTTTTATTGTCATTCACGATTATGGAAATGTTCTGAAAACTCGTTATAGTTACTAGTTACATACAGTAAGTTTGCTGTAATAATTTTAAAGTTGTTTTATAGTTTTGTTATTTTTATATGTCTGATTTTAGAAACGCTGTATTGGTCAAAGTATAGATACACTCTCAATTTTTACAATACAATTTGAAAATTGCGTAACTAAACCATTTCGATTCGCAAGTGCATACTTGCATTGAAAAATATTTTCATATTATAGTCTGCTCTCCTCTGACACATTTTGTTAGGTAGTTAGTCTCACTTATATTTTTAAATCTTTCGTCAAAATCAAATCAAATCCTCTGTTCCCTTCTAACTCCTAAACTATTGATCATTATTTGATAAGTCAGGTATCATTAGAAGCGTTTCGTTATTACTAAGCGATAAATAAAGATTTGTGTTCATGAATATATAATAGGTAGGATAACACCCACGTACAAAGAAACTCATACATCACTCGGTATTATTGCTCTGTTTATTTACAAAACAATTTACTACTTTGATTGATGCCTTATCTAACGCTCGCAGACGAGGCTGCGTCGGTCTTAACTCAGTCGGATCAATCTGTACCTTGTTGCTTAGAATATAAGGTACATTTTCAAATGTCCCCTATTTCTCTTTTATGGTGAACAAAAATAAAAGCAATCAGTGGCTGAGAAGGTAGCTAAAAATACTCGTAATCCTTTTTGATACAATAAAAAATGGTTCAAATGATACCTAGTCAGTATTAGGGCCTTGTTAAAGACCTAAGCTAGTTCTTCTTTATCTCCTACGTTAATTTGTACTTGCAGGATAATGTTGCTTTGTAAATGTTTTGCTTGTGTTTAAGAAGACAAATAAATCTGTTTCCCAAAGCTACATCTAAAAATAATTCAATCGATACCGAAGGATCGTCGGAATTGTGTTTCAAATATATTCTTATTTGCGAGATAGGGTTTAAGGAATAGGGTTAAGTGAGTCTTAAAGAAGCGACGCCTCCTTTCACGCCTTCACAATAGAAAGGAACGGGCACCTTTTAAGGTGTGAAACTAGGCAAGGATAGTGGTTGTATTCTTCGGTAAAAGCTCCGTGAAGGTTCCTTTTACGGTTTGTTCTCGTTAGATTGTATGGAGAATTATACAAAATGAAACACTTTCTGAAAGCCTTTTGTCGTATTTTACTGTTTAAGCGTTTAGTAGGCTTATCCTGTTGTCTTCAAAAGGCATTGTGCAAGACACACGTATTCAATTGCTTATTAATAGTATTTTTGATACTAACATTATTTAGGTACGAAAAAGCGCAATTACTGGTTATTTGAACGCAAAAATCTTTTTTCACGAATTTTGTTTCCCTGATCATCAAAATGGCAGATCTCAAGAAATTGTTATCACTTATCTCAAGTTACAATACCCAGTACAATAAAATAAATGATCTGCAAAAGCATCCATTTGCAATTTATATTACGACCTCCAAGATCGAAGTTCATCGTCCAACAAAAGCAACTTGCTCTTAGGATGTTTCTTTATCGCCGGCCATTAAGGCTTCCGCAGATGAATTATTAAAGAGTCCACCAAAAACGAGGCAATGTGGTAATTGCCTTATTATTATAATTTCCGCGCTACCCTCACTTCGGCCGGCGTCGTTAATTCCCGTAATGCGGGGCTAAAACAAATGTCCCCCGGGCGTATCGTTTATCGTGCTGAATATTAATGGATTGCGTAATTCTGCCCGCGGCACAACACTGTTGATTAGATTTACTGTGATTACCTTGAAACGTAAATTGTTGTTGTTCCTGAATTTGGTCTAAAGATCATCTCGTTAATATTCCTTGTTTTATCACTGGGATTTTCCTATTTAATTCACTTGTTTTGATCATACAAGTCAAATGATTGTAGTGTTATTATTTATTTGTTGTCAGAGTTTGGACAATCAGTTCATGTAATTAGTTGTCATAGACAAAAAAAATAGGTGCTGTCTATGCCATAGTTATTGTCTTGACAGCCAGCCTGATAGATTGAACACTCTTGTTCTTAATTAGGCATGCGCAAATCATGTCCGGGGCCGGATTGAACATGGAATCTTCACCTCCATGCCGGAACCATGTTCAGGAAACATGTCCGCGGAACGATCTCGGTCCGACTGTCAAATTCAGTCCTTTACATCCTCCATTCATCTCAATCCCGAACCGATGTTCAGGAAACATGTCCGCGGAACGATTTAGTCAGCCTTTCAAATCCTTGATTCTGTCGGAACGTTTAGGCAGAGACAAAAAGAAATATCAGTTGATTTACCTTCATACTTTAACAGGCTTAGGACTGTCAACCAAGAAAATATTATTGCAATAAAATATTATGAACATAATGTATTATTTTGAGTATTGACTATTAATTGAATATATTTTATCAAATTATTAATCCTTGATTGGCGTATTTATAAATCAACTGATTCTACTTACATTATTATTATTTTTTTTTAGTTATTTTTTTTACATATACATTTTTTTTATATATACATTTTTTTATGTTTGGTTGCTACCAATAAAAAGCAACATGGATACTTTGTTTGATTTTAGCCGCCTTCTTCGATTGGTTAAGGTGAGCCCCGCCTTCGAAAATATTCGCTCACACGGCACAGATGTGGCAACAATGTTTAGCCGTTTGAGCATATATTGGTATAACAGAGGATATACCAATCGCCTGCTGTGCCACCAAACCAATGGATCTTCCATCCGATTAATAATTGGCTCCTGAATATATTTATCAATCTCCACAATACCGGCTGCTGTTGTGTTCTCTGGAATCAGGCGCGCAATTTCTGCGTCAAAATCGCTCCATATGGATGATGACGTACATGTTGTAGTTGCGGGAGGTACGGTTTGCGTCAGGTGGTTTGCTGGCTCAGGTACTGATGACATACGCATCGTGCCAACCCTAGCCTTCAGCGTCTCTAGGGCATTTTTATACTTTTTATCGTCGCGGAATCCTTTTCCATTGAATCTAGGTTCCAGAATAGTACATTCAGCATACAACGGGTGATTTTCTAAATAGTCGAACCGTTGATGCAATTGATCGTTTAAAGTGCGTAGCATGAGGATAATGGTAGATTGTTCTGGTTCCGTTTCAGCCTGCGTCAAAAGGGACCTTATTTGTTTTATTAGGAGCCGTACATATACCATCATCTTTGAGAGGCTAACTGTTTTTTCAGTTGACACCTCTACAGTTACTTCATAGAAGATTTTTAATACTGGTATTGACTTTTCTATGACCGCTCAGTCTTCTGCCGATATTGTGAGGTCGGCTCTTACTAACGCCAGTGTCGCAATGAGCGCCTCTTTTATTTTAACTACGCGGTCCAACATATCAAATGTCGAGTTCCATCTTGTGCAGACGTCCTGCTTTAATTTTAGCTCGTCCATTTTCATTTGTTGTTGGACCGCTTTCAATTTATTGAGTCCAGCTGTACTCCGTTGGAAAAACTCCACTATTCGCTTGACTTTGCCCACGGTGACGCCAATTTTTTGTAGACCTGCTTGGACCACAAGGTTTAGTGTATGAGCAAAACAACTGATTGATCTCCAGTCTCCTAGCTGTACTGCAGCGAGTATATTCGGTGCGTTGTCGCTCATGATGACTCCAACCTTGTGCTCTATCTCCCACTTATTTCTTCCTTTAAAAAGGCACAAAGATTAGCGGCCGTGTGGCTCTGGTTGTATTCGATACAACCTAGTAAGTTGGTATACAACTTCCCTGCATCCGGGTCAATATAGTGTGCGGTGATCGCAATAAAGCTCTCGTTGTTATCTGATGTCCAACCGTCAGTAGTAATACATACAGCGTGTGCTTTAGAAATTTGGTTTCTAACTTGCTCTTTAATCCGAAGATATTGCTGAGCTAAAAGATTCTCAGAAAGAGTTTTTCTGGTAGGAATGTATGTTCGTAGTTCGAACGTATGTTCGTAGTAATGTAGGTAGAGTGTATGATGGATTTAATAAACTGATAAACTTTTTAAATTCAGTATCATTCATTAAATTTAAAGGATGGTACTCCTTAGCAATCATGGTTACTAATTGCTCGTCAATTTTGACTTTCTTGCTTAGCGGTAATGGTTTTTGTGTGAACACGTCCAACCTAGATTGCAATGTACGTACCACAGTAGTGCAACTTGACGATGATGACATAGATGGCATTGGCATTACTAAATCAGAGTCTGCGCCTGCGACTGATGATACCATTTCTTCATTGCGATGTCGATCCTCGGATACAATAGAAATGGCGGGATGTTTTCTTTTTAGGTGCCTAGTCAAATTGCCTAGGCTGCCGGAGGTAAACGATATTAGCTCTGAACAATAATTACATTTTCCTTTTTTTAAATCCTTCTCTTCATTAAAATGGTTCCAAAGAGCACTTGTTTTTCTTCGGGACGCCATTTTCAATAAAAAATAAACACTTAACCTATCTTATTATATTTACAAATTTACAGTACTAATATATCGGTAGCTATATTTATTATTATTTACACTATTGACAATAAATTTACACTAAAACTCAAACAAGTAAGTACTTAGTACTATTTCAATAAAAAATAATTAATATGCAATAATGCGCGCATTACGCATTACGACCACAAGAAAGTTATGCTTATGACATGAGAAATGAAAATAATCGTATTGTCTAACGAAATGGGGCAATTCAGTCAATTGAAGACCTTAATAACTAAAGCTCAGTGCATCAGTTACAAAAAATTACAAAATGTCTATCAATAGGATTGTTGACAATTTTTTTTAACATTTAAGATTAAAGCATAGTCATATACATACATTTTTGATTTTACAATTTCAATTCAAAAATCGACGCCAAAACGACCAATGTCACCACGGAAGAAAGAACTACAGATACAGTCATTGCTCTGTGAATGTCACCGCCATTATGATCACGTCGACAGATACATTCATTGCTCTGTGGTCTTACATGTTCATACCAGGGCTGCCAATCTAAAATTGTCGATTCCCCGCTTAGTAGAGCTTAATTCCCCGATTTTACCTGCCTTTTTCGACCAATTCCGCGAATTGCCGGGTAATAGAAAAAATGAATCAATGTTTGTGTAAATTAAAGTCATAATATTCATCAATTACTTATCATTTTTATTACATAAAAATAATTAATTAATTTTATTAATCATAACGGGCAGCAGGAGGACATAGTTACATATTAGAAAATAGTTCCTGGACCTATTTACTGTTTGGAACTATACAAGACACTCTATGTCTTTCGTATCTATGGACATGGACATGGACCGACTCTCGCTGTTTGACAGTTGGTTGGCGGACATGGAACTATATCAGTCCGACACATCGGATTGGATTGACTCGTTCCAGCGACGGACATAGTTCCTGGAACTATTACGGTCCGGAACTACACACCTCTAGTTTATACAAAGTCTGAACTTTTTGTAATATTTTTAATGTTAAAAAGAGAAAAATATGATCTATTAAATTGTTTATATTATTATTGTTATGTTTGTAAAGCGTGCATTTCCACCGCGTTTTTATTGATGGCATGCATTTGTATCGCTACAAACGCACCATTCACTCCTATTTATCGTTTAAAAATCGTTTAAAAAAACCTGTCCCATTACTGGGCTCCGATCTTCTCTCACAGTGTGAGGGGTACAGGCCATAGCCCACCATGCGGGCAAAGTGCGGATTGGCAGACTTCACACACCGTTGAGAACTTTATGGAGAACTCTCAAACGTGTAGGTTTCCTTACAATGTTTTCCTTCACTTAAGTTCGTTTTTAATACGCTATAGCTGGGCTATTACAAACGTGCAGACTACGTCATCAATCATTTTATCATATCTCTCGTTCACACTTATAGGCTATAATAACTTAACGTAAAGTATTACTGACGTTGGAACTCGCCAGGTCCTCTGCCGAAGACGTTCGGCGACTTCTGGCGCATGGTGTGGGAGCAGGGCAGCCTGGTGGTGGTGATGACGACGCGCTGCGTGGAGCGCGGCCGCGTCAAGTGCGGCCAGTACTGGGGCGCGGCGCCCGGCGCCCGCCAGCTGCACGCCGGCTTCAGCGTGCTCACCGAGGCCGTCGACAGCGAGGACGACTACACTGTGTCGCATCTGCTGCTCACAGATCTCAGGGTCAGTATAACATATATAATAATGCCTTTGTCAATACAGACAGCGAACCAAAAGTATGACATGTTTATTTTGGAATATTTTTTTAAGTAAAATTGGTTTAAACATGTTGGAGGAAGTGTCGGTGGCAAACATCATAAAACGGTCGAAAAAATGTTGGTTGAAAATGTCGATGGCATAAAAACTTCTCACATTCGGTTGGTCATAAATTCTTCTGTAAATTCGTGTAGCTTCTAACGCACTTTACGAGCTGTAGACGATTAAGGAGTATGTGTAACTTTGTTAAATTGTCATGCAAGCTTAATCGTTTAGGTCGTTATTTACGCATTCAACCAACAAATTTTGTATCTCTTTGATAATTTGATCAAAATGATAAACATACCTTCAACCAAAATGTTTAACACAAACGTGTTCAACACGTTATACATCAAACACGATCAAAGTCGTTCGTTAAACATGAAAGTTTGACTTGTCGTTTGTTCATCAGTAAGCTTATTACTTATATTATAATGTTTATGTTGTGTATAGACGGAGCAGTCGCGGCGTATATGGCACGGGCAGTACACGCGCTGGCCGGACTACGGCGTNCCGCCGTGCTGCGCTTCCTGGCGCTCGTGCGCCGCGCGCAGCAACGGGCCAGGAACGAGTTAGTACAATACAATTATAATAAATATAATAAATAAATTATAAGAAATATATTACGTACTAAACAACTCATTACACGACCTAGTAGTATATACTTAACTTTTTACCCGACTGCGTCAGAAGAAGGCTAAGGTTTTTCAAGCGTGTGCGTGTGTGCAGTGCGTGCGTGCGTGCTTGCTTGCGTGCTTATGTGTGTCCATTTCTTTGACGCACTCTACAGTTTAAATAACTTGACTGATTTCAAAATGTAAGGTATCATTGGATTCGTCTAAATTGTGGTACACAGGCAATTTTCTTACACTCACAATTTATAGTAGTCGGGTTTTTTTGTTTTCCTCACTTCATATAAGTCTTAGTATGAAAGTTTTTATTAGCCCAACAAAACAGTTTATTTTCGCATAAACTAGGACTTTAAGATTCCATGAGCATGTTTTTGAAATGTTTTTGCGTGGAAGCTAAAATTAATTTAAATAACTCACTTTCCAGATTAGGAGATGCGTGGGCAGGTCACAGTAGAGGGCCGCCCATAGTGGTTCACTGTTCTGCTGGTATTGGTCGAACAGGTAATGTATTGCTATTTTATGAGATAATATTATTCAGACGAGTATCTAATTAACAACCATACAACAACGTTGATTATGTGCCGTTTTATAAAGGTCCAAAACTTCCACAAACGTAGGCCACTTTTGAGTACTGCAGATTGGAAATTAGTTTCGGTTGCAGGTACCCTTTTTTTTCAAGATAATTATCCGCAACAATAACTTATATTTTACCTCTAAGCATGCTACGGACTTACTATGTCTTGACATGTGGTCTTCACGTTGCTGAATTGTCGTCAAAAATAAGTCGCTGTTTAAGTAGCGATTTTTGCTGTATACCTCGTTTTTTTCGACGTGATTTAAAAGGTAAACAATCTTAGTGTCTTTTTATTGTAATTATCGATTTAAAAATAAGACAGACACAAATTTAATTTTTTTTAAGAATAAACAATAATTTAATGTTAAAATAAATTTCTGTATACTTCTAAATTTTTTTTTTAAATTAATAAAACAAAAGTAGTGCTAAGATTGTTTAACTTTTAAATCACGACGAAAAAAAACGAGGTATAGATAGTAGCTGAATTATGTATATGTGTATTTGCTTAATGTGTGTGTGTTTGTCTGTGTGCAGGTACATTCTTGACGCTGGACGTGTGCACGTCGCGGCTGGCGGCGGAGGGCGTGTGCGACGTGCGCGGCGCCGTGGAGCGCGTGCGGGCGCAGCGTGCGCACTCCATACAGATGCCCGACCAGTACGTCTTCTGCCATCTGGCGCTGCTCGAGTACGCGGTACGTACGCCGTCTCTCCTTCTCCTTTCCTCCTGTGGGGATCACCACATTTATGAAGTTGTATATCCCTGTGTGGACAGATACCTGGTGTATTCACTAATTTTGAGTATGTGGGAACACAAGAGTGATTGGCATAATATTCGATTTCTCTTTCACTGTTTCCAGGTAATGCACGGCTACTTGGAGTCCGCTGAACTGTCGGGCTTCGACGACGAACACGAAGACGAATCTGACTGAAGATTGTCGCGCCGCGTCTGCCGCATGCTGTAGCGCGGCTGCGGCCTGCGGCTGCGGCGTGCGGCTGCGACACACCGACCACTCACTCGACTAGTGCCGCCCTTCGGATACCGTCGCCACTACACTCAAGAGACTGACGTTAAAAAGATAACCCTTTTGGAAGACGCCTCGCATTTAATGAGACGCTTTCGTTCTTCTAAAGTCGCCGCCTAAGCGCATTAAGACCGAAATCTACTATTTTTTAAACATGAGTTTGGTGTTAATGTTTCAAATCAATAATATCGCAACATTGAGTTTTGGTGCATCGATACTATTTGAGCGAACGGACTCCAGTCTGAACGCGCCGCGGTCACGCACAAACGATGTGTTCATTAGCGTAGGGACGTGGTGCCGTGTCGTGTTGTGTCGTGTCGTGTAGTGTCGCAACGTGTTGTGTCGTGTCGCGCTATCGCTCGCGCGGACTGCCCGATGAAGATTCGAGCTTCAACATTCTGATGGCCGAAGATGTTAATTTAAGCGCCTCTACTTGTCCAGATATGACGTTTAGCCGTTACCTGAATCGACGTACACATAGTAAATTAAACGTTCCTGTAGTGTGAATAAGAGCCGAGATTGATCGTCGGCGGGATACCTCGTTATCGTTCGAGTATTTCTTTTGCACAACATAAAAATCTTTGTAACCAAAAATATTCTCCTTATCATTTAGGTACTCCTTTTTTCTATTTATTTATGTATAAGAAGTATGGCTGTGTGAATATTTCGTCTGTAATTTATATAGTTACGTATGTTTATACTTTTATTATAATATATTATTACCTTTATTTACGAGTGAAATGTATGAAGTCTTATGAATAAATTTTGATACAATCTAAAATATATGTTGAGGTGCTGGTAGCATAACTCATGTCGATCATCTGACGGGCCCGCTCACTGTACGCCGACAGTGTACGTCCGTCCCGTCAGCCGAGTCTTCATCCCATATTACTTGAATTGTAAATGTATTCACAGTAATAGACTGAGTAATGTTAATTTTTTCATTGGATATCTTAGTTAGAACTCAGATGGTATTAGATGTAGTGAAAGGCCAAAATCGGTTTGCGTGCCGGGTTTACAGGAATGAGCTATATAGAGGATTATATTAAATTAAATATGCCTGCATTTATCTACTATAAATTATTTACAAGATTTCTATTATGATGTGTCTATAATTATAATGTATTTTGTTCGAACAATCAAATATATACTGGCATGCAAATCATAATTCTTATATGCTTAACATACAATGATCTACGTAGGTTTTTCATCTCCACTTTGGATATGAAATAAGAATAGTTTTAATAAAAAAAATATATGTATAATTTTTGAAATATAATCATAGGTAAATTTGTAAAGATACGAGCTAGTGATATGTTACATATGATCCCACGACTTATGAAATTGTAGCTGAAATGAAAAAATAATGATAGATATTTTTCAAAGGAAATTAGCAACATATCTAATTGTCACAGATCAGTTATATATTTGGAATCGCCGTCCTCACGCAACATACATATCGCAGTAGATGTTTGGTTCCTTGTTTACTTCATTCCAAACATTCTCGTCATCTCCCAGACACCTGTTCAGTACACGAATCTCCATGTAGATGCACTTATAACGCTTTCATGTTCTAGGTAACTAATTGTGCTGTATTGTTGAAGTTGTTACGGGAAGGAGTCGTGTTCCCGCGAGCCTATTTGCCGTTTATTACCGAGGAGATATGGAAATAGAAAAACAATGGTTGACGTTAATTTATATATTTTATTTATTACGTATGTTTATTGTTGGCTATCATATTATAATTGGCCAAACCATGATACGCCCTCGGTGTTTTGTACAAGCATCGATACTTTTTCATATTGTATCTACGTCGCAGATGTCAACGGAACCCCCTTGCCGAAGGACGCCGTTATATCGAGTCTGGATTTCATTTTAACGTTTGTTAAATTGTTTGTTTGATATCCTCGACGGTCTAATGTATTCATATTCTATTATTTTACGGCAATTTTCTCGAGAGAATAAGATAGAAGAATTCGTGAACTATTATTTTCCTACGCGTCATTTTTCTCGTTAATGGACGGCAAAGAGAAATTGATGTGTTCGTACACGATCCTAGTGATTAAATCTGTATTTATAAATCAGTCTTACACGTTTCCCTATGAAGTAATAATATGTATTTTATAATTATAAGATGTGGCAAGTAGCGATGGATCGTTTTGGAATACGTTTTTTATAAAATCAATAATATATTCATTGCGGTCGTGTTTGAACACCAACATGATTCGAGGTTTACATAAGAATGGAACTTGTGCTAAAGTTATTAACGAAAGTATACAAAATCGTTGCGTCTAGTATTTTACAAGTTTCTCTAAATATATTATTATTTAAGATTTAAGGAAATTGTTAATCTGAAACAACTGTTGATTCTTGTATCTGTAAATATTCTATTTTCTGTTTAAAATCTAAATTAATGACCCTGTGAAATATGTGTGAAATAAAAAGAATACTTGTACTATAACTGAACAATTTATTTTATTTGATTAACCCTGCTTGATTGTAACATTCCATGGATTATTTTTTGCAGTATTTTACAGGAAGTTATTATAAGACTGATATCGAATGGAACTAAGAATTCAATGGGTTAGGTAGTTCGCATATATTTAGATACCAATTACTTTATGATACATGATAGGCTTGCAAAGTAAAACAGTTATTAACGATCAGTAAAATTGTTTATTAAAATAAAATTGTCTTTCGTTTAATGCTTATTTTAATACTACAACTATTTTACTGGATAAAGTATTCACTAATAGTTGTACATTGAATGTAGTTTATGTTTGTGAAATTACTTTGGTAAGTACACATAATGTGTTCAATTAATAGCTACCCTTACAGTTAAGTAAAATTACATAAGTACATAAATAAAGATTTATCGATATCGAGGAAACACACTACTTTAATTAAATATCTATAACATCTATCAATTTGATCATAGTGTACACTTACTGGGGCTTAAAAATAAGTTGTCGTAATTGACTTTAAAACTACATGTATTACATCACCTAGGAATATAGATGTGATCATCCACGTATCTTAATAGCTAACGTAGGGGCCGTTCAAGTATTAGGTAACGTAATTTAGGTTGGGGGGTCTTGTTAAATGTTACAGCGCGTTACATAGGTGGGAAAGGGGTAGCACAACGCGTTACGTAGCATCGTTTTTTTATTACAAAAAATAGGGATTACAATATTATTCTTGTACTAGACGATGCCCGCGGCTCCGCCCGCGGAAAAGTCGATAAACAAAATATTGATTTTATCCCAAGGGAACCTATAATCGGGATAAAATGTATCCTATGTCCTATTCCTGGATGCAACCTATCTGTGTACCAAGTTTCAGCTTAATCCGTTCAGCGGTTAGACCGTGAAGGAGGGACAAACATCCAAACATCCAAACATCCAAATATCCAAACATCCAAATATCCAAACATCCAAACATCCAAACATCATTACAAACTTTCACATTTATAATATTAGTAGGAAGTAGGATTAGTAGGATTACAGAAAAATGGATACATCTTTAAATAAAATGATCATTAAATTGTGTGTTAAAAATTAAAAACAATTGTGTTACGTAAAACTTGAACGCACCCATACGAATTTACCACTAAATGATGCATTGACGTATTGGTATACTGCTTAGAACATAAATAATACTGTAAGTACCGACTACAAATAGTTACCTTGCAGCTGTCGAAATAATAACTTCTCTTTCGTAAACTGATAAGTAGTAGAGTTATTGATAAGAATTTCTTAACAGTAATTTGATCTTTATAATGTGAATGTAAGGAATTAGAGATGTGATATCATTTCTAGCAATTAGCTTTTTCATAGTATTTGACATTTCTTCACCTTCCATTCACAGCGAGTTGTAAATATCCACTTTATTAATGAAATAATGACTACTTAAATAAAATATCTTATTAATTAAATAATATCAATGTAACATAATTAGGTATCTGTGGCCTGCGGAAGGCAATTGTGCATCCAATTCCTACAACCACAAATAATAAATACTATGGAGATAATTTAATACAACAAATTGTTACTTTAGCTTTGGCATGTTTCACTTCTTAAACACCTATGTAATTGTACCAAACCTTAACTTTTTTCTATAAATAAAAGGAAAAAAATAGCGGTCTTCTCTTACGTTACAGAGAAATTACAAAGAATTAAGTTAATTTCAATAAACAATTAATATTCATTCAGAAATACTAATTATGTCGAAGAATTAATTTCATATCATTTAATTTAAATTTCACAGTCGAGAATACACAAGCAAGCCTACTAAAGGATTTTTAATTAATTCAATTACTGATCTATAATGATTATACCTCGAAGGTAACATTCCAAACAAAATTAAAAATTGTTCAGATATCTTAGTGTTTATAAAAAACTGGTCGAATATTACATAATTATTTGTGTGCAGCTGTTGTAGCCAGGCACTAGGCAGCCAGGCTACGCCAGACGAAATATTTGAGCAGCCAGTTATAGATGTCAGCTAAGTTGCAGAAGCCAGACAATCATATTATAACTTTGTATGGGAGCGAGAGCGTGCAGACACAGCACACAGCAGTCACATACTTTCGTTGACACTCGCTCTGGTTGCCGAGAGACTGGCGCGTTTGTATAGCTGCTTCAGCCAGCCATTCGTGACTGTGAGTGTGTGCGGGCTCCTATACAACGTCATAATAATAAATGTTCGTCGGGCTTCCGCAGTCTGGCTGCCTAGTAAGCGCCTAGGGTGTATGATGGTATTGCAATTATGCTTGCTCTGGTATAGATTGACGATAGGTATAGGTCTTTGTATTTGTGACAATGTTGCTATTCGCGATGTTAACTTTGGAATTATTTTCCGGTAAAATCTGTCTTACGCGGTTAGAGGTTCCAAAATTCATCTAGCTTACGTAAAATATTTGTGATGCGGACTTGCGATGCGACTGAGTGTAAGTACGAAGTAACCATTTCGTAATCTGTGGTGTAACGGCTAAGTTAGGAGTAGAAGGTGAGCACGGAGGTCTGGTTGCCGCGCACGAACAGCATGGGCGGCAAGTCGCGGCTCATCATCTCCAGCCACGACATGTACAGCGGCGCCGACACCGAGCCCTGGACCAATAGCAAACATTTTTACCGTTTTTAGCAGCCCCATTGTAGTAGATATCTAGGTACTTACTCCTTGGGTAGGAACATGCAGTCCATGCGTCAACCATGAACAGTTGAAACCTCTAAAATCAGGGAACAATATCTCTAGACCCTTTGTCCCTTTTAAATTCTTA
>LGAG01000467.1:181692-212205 GCA_001278395.1 Lerema accius
CGTTTGTGAAGATGATGGACAGCACCTGTCTCCAATATCTCGTGTTTATCTGCGATATAACGCACATTCTTAAATTGTCGCCAGTCGGTATCGAACTGTCGCATTGCCACCCACATCATATTGCTAACACATGTCACCATATCGTATGGGCATCTAAGCCATGTCGCGAAAGGTACTCGTATGATGACGCTAAACCTCCGTTGGTTTTGTTAGCAGTGCGCATGACTTTGACTGATCTACGTAAAACTATATCGTATCGTAGTAGTAGGATGTATATTCAAAATCAATCGTGGACATAATCGTTTAGTTACCGTTGTTAAGATTTTATTTAAGTAATGTTGGAAGCCTGTCCATTCACGTCACTAATAACTGCTGTAGGTATAATTGTAATATATCATTTGTTAGTAGATATTAATTAACATTTTGATGGCTGTAAATAACAGGTTTTGCACGTGAATGATAAGATTTCTGCTAAGGGTCATCGCAATAGTTGCACTAGAGACTAAAGTGGTATGAAATAGGTTGACGGCGGTTCGATTCAGTTCTGTCCGGTTCAATCCCACCCTTCACTTCACGGGCTCTAACTACCGAGAAAATGACGCATTTACTACCTAATGTAAATGATGCCTTTGTTTTCAACACGAGCATGAATATGATTCTTTTTAATCATATGAATTAGAATCGTAGATGCTAAGCATTTTGATATTTTAATTTACGTGGAGAGGAAAATTACGCGCACTCACGTAAACATAACAAGGCTTTTCTAATTGTCACATAATATGTCGCTTCGCTTTATATTTAGTTAAGTATATTGATCAAACAAAACCAATGCTATTACGGATAAAGGACCATGTGTAAAATCTGCCCGGATAGCAACCACGCTCTGGCTTGAGTCAGTCGTTATATGACCCCACGTGTTTTGGTTGGGATTTTCAGTGCCAGAGTACACTTATACAAGAGGGGAACATTTTTGTCCCAAGTTTCAGCTTCTATTCTAGAGTCTTTATCACCTATCACTAACAGGACCTATACTCGTATCTACTAACCAACAAACGATTCCAGCTATACTCCAGGTCCTACTATTTACTATTAAAATCCCTAATTGTTTTTGTAGTCGAGGTTTTTTTAAACTTATGATAAGAGTAGATTACTACTTATTTACTTTTAAATACTGCTAAAATCTTACCGGAAGCCCCGAAAACTATACTTTAATACTTTGCATAATTTGCTGCGTCAATTTGGACAACAGGTAAACAGGCCATTAGGAACAGTGCTAACGACATTTTAATTATAGGAAATGTGCCCAGCGACCATCTGCCTCCGGTACTGATCGATCCTAATAATGTATATTTTGCATTATCTACTGTGTTGTACTTGCATTATTTTCTGTAGCATTTTTCGAGAGGATGTAGGTATACAGGGTGTCACGTAAATTGTACGATAATTTTAAATGGAAGATACCTCGAGATGATCAGATGTCAAAAAATGACCCAAAAAAGGTAACTATTTTTATTAAACGAGGTTCTCGGTAGTAGGTAGGTAGTCTTCTGACTAATATATCGTGTCATCGTCTATACTATAACTAGAAGACTAGGCGAATGTTGTTCTACAGTATATTTAATCTCTTGTAATTTAAGTGACCCCTTAGTTTTCCACATCGGGTAATCCTACGTACCCTTCAATAAAAAAAATCGATTAAACAATTTTTGTTCCGATAATAAACACGTCATTATAATTTATTTGTAAACGAATGTAATTTAAATACGAATCAGTTTTTATTTTGAAGAGTAACAATGTGTACACAGCTTTTAGTTTTACTAATATTGTTTGCGAATTTTACGTAATTTACCAATGTATCATCATATTGATGCAGAATTGGCTCACAAATAATGTATTTTAAATTTACTTATTGCGGTCTGCCCTAAATCTAATATTGAGTACCTACTGGGGCAACCACCGTATCAATTAATAAATCGAATTTATATACGTATATATAAACGGAAATCGCGATGGAGTCTCGTAGGAAAAATATTTTTTTTTTATCTACATTTAGTTTCCATTCAAAATATTGTTTATTCAAAATAGATTAAGTTATCGAGTCAGCCGGTTGTTGAGGAAAACCTTTTGTGGATCAAGGCAATGCTTGTCGAATGTATTTTAATTGTTATGTTGTAGAATTTTGCACTTCGTTGGCTAGTAGGTACCTATTTAAAGAGGATTTTATTTGGGCGTGTAGCCTCACAAGCGTACTTTGCTAATCAAGATGTTTGGCTATGGTGCCTTTTTTCTTTTTTTGGTAATTGCTGATAAGTATATGATTATTATAACTAACTTAAGAAACTCTAGGACAAGATGTAATTAGATGTCCTTCCCAACTACTATATCAGATATGTCGTTCTAAACTAACCTGTCACCCAGAATATTGACCTGACAAAATATGGAAGTGTAAGAAGGCTCAAAAACCGTACCTCCTCAGTAATAAGATGGTCTCCATGAAGTTCCCCGAGACTAGGTCTCTTCAAGGCACGTTTGGAGTTCCTGTAGTTCTCCATCCTGGGCAGAGCTTCCCTGGTGAGTTGTGCCAGGGACCTCTTCCTCCTCCAGCCCGCATCATGGAGCCATGTGTCTGGTTGAGCCCCATTCTCCCCTCGTTCCACCATCTCCGCTGAGTTTCGCAGAGGCCTCGATATGATACTGGCTCCCATGTGGATGCCATTCTTCTTGGTTTCAGGTTCTACTACAGAGACTGAAAACCTGGAATATTTGTTTAAAATGAACTATGGTATCTACTTTAACGAAATATTTTCTTGTGCTTCTCTCTTATAAGTGATTAGGAAGACTTAAAAGGACCTTATTCAAAGATATAACGAATTTAGTGCGATTCTTTGGAATCGTAACACACACCATACATCTCATACAGGTGTCCTTTTGAACGCTATACCTTGCCATGTCTTTTAAACCAAGGTACAGCCATATATTATTTAGAAAAAATCGTATGTGCAATGTGCATACATGGCACAAATTAGAATTTAACAAGACATCCTTACAATGTAAAGGTCTAAACATACGTGGTTTGGTAATAAAACAAGCTATAGTCAAAAGATACAAACACTCTACAGTTAGTTAACCAGATTTATGTTCTGTCATACGGATAAATAAGTAGCTAATTTTATGTGGACTTTGTACCTTACCTGTTGTCTTCCATTTTGTGGATCCTCTTTAAAAACTAACGGTAAACTGTTGTATTAAAGAATATGTAGAAGTAGCTTCGCATAATACGTATATCTGTAGTTACTGTCCACAAACACATCTCTTCTTGAATCTGGAACAAGGAATTGTTATAATTAAAAAAAAGTCAAGAGATTGTATCGTAATCGTAAGTATCGCCAAATTTTCTAGTTTTAAATAATTTTTCATTCAAATAAACAGTGTAATATTACTTTTACATGTGATCACGTTTTTTTTGATCAGATTTAACCCCACAAAAGTAATTCACATGCTCCAGCGCATGTAATTTATTTCATATTTTGCTCAAAGCAAAGTATATGCTTAAGCTCCTTCGTTATGGCTCTGCGTCTATTGTGAAGCGAATAATGTTATTATGTATAATGACTCATTTAATAGGATTGTGTAGTTACAGCTGTAAATGGGGATTTGATTAGAGATAACGTATATCCTCCACTCAGTTTTAATAAGGCACTTAAAACACACGTGAGGATGTAACTGCTGATTAATTATTAATATTATTATTTTTAATATTCGTACTTGGCGTGATTGGCAGTCAGTCAAGTTTTATAATTTTTAGCTGAGATGAAAAAAATTTTTTTTTTTCATTATGTCAATGTAAGTTGTGATTTTGTAGACAATGTAGAGTCGTCTTTACATTATTATTTACTCGATTATTATACTTAGAATACGGCCCTGTCCAAAACACAGGTTGGGTAGTGCAGAAACTAAAGTGGTTGTATTAAGCTTGGCAACTAAGTGATTGCAGATTTTACATAAGAAATGAATTAAATGACCCCAATCACTTAGTTGCCAACTTAATAAGTAATCATAACTACTTATTAAATGTATAAAAAAGATATATGTGTTAATGCTTCTCTCGTAATTATGTCAATACAATCAGAATATTAGTGAATATTAGTGAAATATGTGATAGACACTTAGTGGTCTGCAAAGATGTAACTTTCCAGGATGAAAGAAATTCATTTGGTCTGCGAGTTTAATTAATTAAATTTTATATGTGAGAGGAGCTCTGAAAACTAGAAAACCGGAGAAATTTGGGCGGTTGGCAGGCCATAGCATTATTATTACATCGCCGAATTGTGTTTACAAACATACTTACTTATTATACTTTTGTATATTTGATAATTAAATTCATAGTTCAACTTAAATTAAAGACATAGTAACTTATTGAACCATAAAATCGTTATAGTATACCTATTCATTACAACACCGAAAGTAGTAAAGAATTTAAATTTTAAATGACGCAATTCAGTTATAGACAGGTTATGTTTAAGCATTCATAATTTTTTTGACGTCACTACAATAGGGCAAATTTTTCTCGCGAATCTCGGCCGCGTTTTTTTTAAATTAACTTTCTTAGGACTAGGTCTTTTATAAGGAAAAATTTAGACCATTAGGTACTGCAGTAATTTTTGGTACCTGGAAAGTATTTTGCATAAAATATATTATCTTTATTTGAATGAGTCAAATTTTGGATGGTCCATAAGGACACCAAATAGCGTTCTGCGTCTCATTTTTGTTCATTTTAATGTACGGTTAAGTTTTTGAATTTTAACTATACCTACTCGAAAGGACCAACTTGGACAAAAGCCTCGTTAGGAATTTCGCATACTTTATTTAGATTTTTTATGACGTTTTCGAAAGTTGTCCAAAGTCGCTAAACCTGACTACCAGGTTACAATTTAGTGAAAAAGGAGATTCCAAACTAACATTAGACTGGTCGAAGTTGGTGAAAGTATGATGTATGTGCATTGCCTCGTCTTTGATTGTAGCTACAGTCCAAGGTCCAACCTGTTTGCCATATAGTCCGTTTTTTTTATTTTTCTTATTTTAAAACATAAACATTCATTTTCGAAGGAGTTTTTGGGAAAACTTAAGCATATGTGATATTGAAGTGATGAAATCACTTAAACTTTAATGGAAAAGTGTGAATACTAATAGAAAAATGTGTGATATCTGTTACAAGGATTATGTAAAACAGCGTGCTAAATAAAATATGGACTGTAGAGTCTCAAATACACCGGGGTAAGCTAGCTAGTTCTGGATTAAACAGTTAATAAGCTAGTAATTATTATTAGCGAGCAATTAAGTTTTTGCGTGCAAACAAGTTGAACAGTACTGGAAGGGCTAAACAGATATCAGACGCAGGGTTCAAGAGCATATGCTTTACTAGTCCCCGCTTTTTTGCTTGATTTGAAGTACGTAAAGAAGATTACTATACACACATAATAATTGGCAGTAAGTAGCGAGCTTAAAATTGTCGTAATTTTGTCATTAAAAATATTTCATGATGCCTAAGCTCGTTAACTTAAACATAAAGGTTTATATGGCTAATCAACTCTTAAGTGCACATTTCACATAAATATTCAAAGCATAACACAGCATACGTGGTAAAGCTCGTCGCAACAAGTCAAGAAGGCTTTCGTGGTCGGTTGTATCCGGTTGCAGGCAGTATTCGCCGGCGCGCGAACTCGTGTGTTCTACTTCTCAACTTGCCGGCTCTCTTGTCACGTGTTAAGCACGACGCTTAAGACTACACGTGCTTCGTATATCCTCATAAACATTTTTATACTCGTTAAAACTCGATTCGATCGCTTACGTAACAGATGGCTTTTACGTCACGTGTGAATATAAAAAATTTAAAAGTAAGCCTAGACTTTTTGTAACGTAATGAGCTCATGGTATGATTGTTGTAGCTCATTCATAAATAACTTGTGAGTTTTGACCGCTGACCAGAAGCAATAATTTCTAAGCCGCTTCTTTGTTTGTTATAAAAGTAGCTATGGACATACAATCATAACATACCGTACATAATGATTATCATCAAACGGATTAATGAGGTCATAAACAACTAAATTTCGATATAGAACAAACACTGTTTGGATTTAAAAAAACCTCGTGTAAGTGACAGAATTATATTGAGACTATCCAAAACTGGTGCTAGCAAATTAGGACGCGAGTTACTTGCAACGATGGACACTTTTGTGATGAGCTCATCATCATACAACATAATCAGCACATTGCCATGTTAGGAAATTCAAACATTTAACCAGTAACAGATTTAGCAGTAGAATCATTATCCACATTGTATTAAATGTACATACATATTAAAATGCCTTATCTGAAGGTAAACTAATATTGATATTGGTAACATACCTACGCAACGCAGAACTTAAGTCAGCTTGAGAGAACGGGGGCTACTAAAAGGAAAATTATTGAACACGTATGACGCAATTTAGTAAACCTTGGGTGATCTACCACCGCAGCCTCCGTTGTAGAATCAGATTAGATGAAGGACTTAAGAGTTGGAAGCTTCTGTTTAGTATCAAGAGGAAATCTAACTAACAGATGAGGAAGGAAGCGAGAAGGAATTTAATCTTCTAGTCTTGAACAAGGGTCGCCTCTATGTAGAGACTCATGAAAGTGTACCTATTCATGTTTTGACGTCAAACTTCTTTACGCAAATGTTTATTAAGGTTACGTAGTAGTACCGGTTCCTTTAGGTATAGTTTCACCCTGTCTATGCGTTCGTCTTAGATCTAACTCAGAGACCTTAAGTAGCTACTATGTATAAAGCTGTAATTTGGTATCGTTTAAGAAGAAACAATATACATTTAAAGTGTTTGATGGATTCAAATTTCAAATACCATTTTTCTGTTGTGAAAATTTTAATAACCAATTTCAATGTCAGTTATCGGTTTCGGTGTGTTCGTGTATTTCTGTGTTATTCTCTGAGTGAGTCTCTGATAATTAGCGTTTATTTATTTATTAATTTATTTACATATATATATACCTACAGGTTAATCAAGTTCAAATATTCATCACAGATTTTTTTAAATAAAACTTTCGACTACACGTACGAGGTTCAATGGACTGCTATGACGTAATTTCTTGTAGTGAACCAACTTGTACGTAAAACATACATTGCTCCTGTGAAATATGACAAGGTATTAGTAAAATACAATACAAATGTGTCTTCATGTTCTGTAGTGTCGATGCTATTAATACCTTCATGGTAATTACGTATTCTATTCAGTCTTAACGTAGGAGGTTACTATAGTGTTGCAGTCCACCTGACTAAGAATTCATTGTTGTATGAACTGATTCATCAATGATTTAACATTTCTGTTAACTGTAAAACTGTTTGTTTTTACGATGACTTTTAGCATTCTCTACAAGTAAATTCGAAACAATATTGGATAATCCGCATTCTCTTGACTTTACATGTATACTTAGGTACGTGTTTTAATTTGTAGAGAATGGAAAAACAAAATCTTAAACCTTAGTAAATGATAAGTAGCTATGTCTTCTTTTCTTTAGCAGAACATAACTCAAGAGTCCAAAGTGGGAAGTCTACATCGATAAATTATAAGTACTTATATATTTTTTTGTTTAAAAAGAAAGTATTTCTACTCTGGTGAATAAAGCTACTTTCTAGCATCGATATTAACATAACACATATTCATTTTATTACGTAGGGCAATAGGACTCACGAGGTTCACAATCTAAAAGATATTATACATCCTACAAAATAGAATAACTTTCTGAATCTTAAATAGTTTGGTCAACTAATTTTGGAACTTCTTAGTACAGAGTAAAAAACAGTCACTATGAAAGTTTACATCGGAAATGATTGCTACTAACACGCTTTGGAATAAATATTTATATTGGGATGGTTTTCAAACATATACACGCATAAAAGTGCCAGAGCGAGGTAATTTGATTTGTGTGCGTTTCGTTCTGGGCATAGTTTTTAAAATGCTTGTAATAAATATAAGAAACCTACTAGAGAATTTGCCTCCTTATAATCTACTTTATATTGTGTGCATGACGTTTGTTAGCACACGGTTGTGTCGTTTTCGTACACACACTGTATTTCAAAAGTTTTTTCGTAGTATTCATAGGCCGTCGCACGCGTGGGCTTTCAATGTGCAGGGCGATAATGATAAGGTACTGACTATTAGGCGGCCCGTCTATTCGATTCTTGCCTAATTAGTACTGATTTACTGCATGGTGAATAATTTTTTTTTTGTCAAAATTTCGGCGTAAATACATCGTGATTAGATACACTCGTTATAGTTAAAATATAGCTTTATTATAATTCTAATAAGTTCCCGATTATTGATTTATTTTATTTTAATCAATTAAAATGTAAGAAAAATCTAATGTAGCTAATAATGTAGGTATAACCTAATTCTTAATTTATAGGCATAGTAGATTGCGAAATAGATTAGGTATAAATACTGGCCTTTGTATCAATAACAAAGTCTATATAACCAGAAATGAATCATATTTCGCATAATAGTTGGAGATAATTATGACGGTTTTTGTTGGACTAATATCAAGATGTCGTCAAACAAACAGTTTTTGTTAAAAATCCTACAGTAGATAGCTACTACTGTATGTCAACAAGATAAAACAGATTTTAACAAGGATATTTTATGGAACAATGTCACGAAGGTTGTTTAAATTGTAAACTAGGTTAATATTTGTGAAGTAAAAATGACATTTGTGCATTACGTTAAAATAACACAGACTGTTAAAGATCAAAGGAGTCTTTGAAACCAATAATTATAGGAAAACAAAAAGCACGAAAATATGGTTAAGTACCTATAGCAAACTGTTTAGGCTTTAGAGCGTGCTGAATAAATGGACTAGGTACTCAATAAACATACATACGAAAAACATTACTCCCCTTCTAAAGCTATCGGGTAATTTTTTTTTTTTTTTAATAAAACGCTAACACACACTCTCATACCCCCGCAGTAGGATTCCCTGTGTCGCGGGTGGCATGGACAACACAAATAACACATCATTAACACCCATGACCTAAGAACAAACATTTATCTGTCACATAAATATTTGCCCCGGCGGGGAATCGAACCCGGGACCCCTCGCTTCGCAGGCAGGGTCACTACCAACTGGGCTACGGGGTCGTCAATATTGGGTTTGAAGTGATTTGGTCTCTTACTATATATTTAGTACGTCAGTTCTATATTTATTTACACATAATAATTGCGAAGCCGTCGCGCAACATAATAATTTACCGATATCTTAACGTGTTTTAGTTATGCACTTGTGCATTTGCTATAATTAATCTCATCCAGGTCATGAATAAATGAGTAAATGTGAAACTAGTTGAACCAAATTAAATGAAATATAGCCTAGATAGATACCCCTACGATGGAGAAGAATTCAATAATTCTATTCTTTTATTCAATTATTCTATTCATTTATTTTGAAGAGGGTAAGTTAGTTTAGTATTATGGATGTATTATTTAGGAATGCTCTTTATTGTAGAGCACGAAATTAACATCAGGTAAATATAGTAAGTTACAAAGGAAGTATAATAATATGTCGCCATAAGTTACAAAGGAAGTATAATAGTATAATAATATATCAAGAAATCGTCTAGAACGTGGGAATCCCTACAGTTAACACCTAAAATTGCTATTAACCTAGGCACGGAAGAAAGAACTAAGTACATTCATTGCTCTGTGAACCTAGGTATCGACGTAAACATCATTTGTCACAATTGTCGTCATTCTGACCAGTTCCACAAGAGGCCATTTATAAATACGTCACACGTATGACGCATTTAACGATTTTAGAGCACTCTCTAAATCTATACTAATTATATAAAGCTGAAGATTTTGTTTGTTTGAATGCGCTTATCTCAGGAAATACTGGACCGATTTAAAAAAATATTTTACTCTAAAATAGACCATTTATCTAGGAAGACATAACCCTAAGATGAATAGGAGAGGAGCAGCAATAAAACATATTGCGAAATAGAGAAAATTACGCGGGCAGAGCCGCGGGCGATTGCTAGTTCGTTATAGTTATATTCCTCGCTTATAAATCTAAACAGGTTTTTCACTATAATCTCTACATAAAGAAATATTTGTGACATTCTACAAAAAGTTTCTCCGATTTTTATGCCTTAGCACAAAATAATAGCGATTTTAACCATGTGGTTTCACACTAAGGTAAAAGTCTTCGTAGTTTAGATATGACGTCACGATGATTATTGCTCATCCCCTACCCTCTTGTCAAATGATGTCATCGATGTTTACCACAATTTATGAGGTATGTAAATTATGAATAGCTCCTGAACTTCTGTCAGTTGAATCTCTAAGTATAATATTTAACCACCTAACAATGATCACCATCTTCCTAAGTTCAATCATAATAATTACATTTTTACAAGTCCCTCGTTTTCTGTTTTAAAGAACTCAACGTATCGGTAACGTCTTTAGTATTAATCAATGAAGGGGCTCTGTGAGCTACAGACTATGTAGCAATTGTCTAAATACTTTTTTACTCAATTTCTGTTTGCACTTAATGTCTTCAATTTCAATTTGCAGGTAGCGTTTGGCGTAAACGGCAACAGAAAAGGCTTAGGTAGAGAGATAAAGTTATAAAGAGGTTCATCGTAGACGGGTAACACATAAAAGATCTACATCCTCGAAAGTATTAATATTAATTTCTTCTTACATTTGATAAGTAATATTATACTAATTATATTGTCATTGCATTTGGAAATAGTAATTAGCATTAGTAAATAATGTAGTAAGTTAAAAAAGGCATATTCAGTGATGCGTTGCTTCCTACTACGGTTACGCAACTAGTTTATTTGATACCTCTACCAACTGTTATACATATAGTTATTATCAATCATGTTTACTCAAATTAAGTTCTAAGTACTTTTTAAAACAGTGATATTCTGCCCCAAAGACAATCGCATGTTAGGGAGAATTCACACGACGTATATTTCGGTACAAATGACGTGTGTGATGCGTATCAGGAAGGTATGCGCGTTTGTAGGTGGCACTACAACGTAATTGTAGAAATAGGACATTATAATCATCTCTAAACAATAACTAAGGGTTGGTTTTTTGATCCGTTGTTAAGGCGACCAATGATTAAAAATATTGATTAAAGGTTGAATTTGTCGCTAAATCGTTCGTATTTAGGGCGCTTATTTAACAGTTAGTTTATATTTTAACCATCGGTCGCCCTAACTACTGATCAAAAAACAGAAACTTAGTGTAGTCATGAAAAAGTTTTCTGAATTTTTTAATCAACGCAATATGTTATGTTACGTGTCAACGTACACGCAGGTGATAGCACAAATTACTTACCCGACATCAATTTGAAATATCCATTAAGGTGTAGGTTATGATTATTAGCATCAGACCTGTCTCACATCGTTTTTATAAAAAGTTAACTCAGATGTTGTTTTGCAATATACTTAGTATCACTAATATACACAAGTATACATATTTGTCGGTATACATTTGAATTGATAGCTTACTATAAAGTCCATTACCATTTTTCCCATACTTAGGTACCTACTTTTATTTGGTGTCTACCTACTACATTTTACTGCCAAAAATCTAAATTCAAATCATTAGTAGAAATCCATTTATTTCTCTATAAGTACATATAAGGGTATTTTTTACACGTAATCTATTTCTGTTACTGCTTTAAAAATTAGAGATAGGCTTTATTGTTAAAAACAATAAAACACCTCATTACGAATAGTAGGCAGTAAAGTTGTTGGTAGTATAAAATGGGAGCGGTCAGTGTTGTCTCCTGGCGCGACTTTTAATCAAGCGATAGAACTCGATGGAACGTCATTCTTACAGCGCTGTCAACGTATAACTAAAAGGTTCTCAACCTTTTGACGTGAATAGGTTTTTAAATTAGGGGTTTTTTAAACTAAAAGTGAGGTTGCTTAATATTTTTGTTTAATTACAACCCGTTACCCAATACTTCTATAAACAATTCGGGCTATGACACCGTGGCGACCATTTTTTCTTTCTTCAGTACACGAGGGCGAAGCGACAAACAGTTTGAGAACCTCTAGTATAACACAAACAAAAATAGGAATATTTCGCGATGACCCATACCCATTATGGAGTAATGAGACGGCCGACACCACGACACTTCCTGGCTTTTAGTAAAACGCCATTATAATGATTACTCTCTTGTCATTGCGTTTCAATTTAAATAAACTAAACACAACATACAGACATTGTTACAGACGTTTTATTTAGTTATGTATCTATATTTTTTATTTATTATTTCGGTGTTTGCAAATTAGAAAACTTATTTCTAATTTAGAGATAGGTATTAAACTTTATTTTATTAGTAATTGTTGATGTTGTCCATCGCAGTTACATTTGCCTTATAATTATGTAAATCAATTATATGTCCTTACAGCATCTATGTGTTATGATAAAACTTATAAGTATATAGATAATTTATTAGATAATTTATTTTATTTTTGTTACAGTTATAGTTGAATTCATACAGTACAAAGGTAGTAATGTTTCACGAAGTGTGCTGTTTTGAGTGAGTAATTTGGTATTTCTCAATACTTACGTGAACTTCCGATATTCTATGAATCATTTATTCATCTGCAAACATAATGCATATTACTCGAAGTCTGTTTGATGTTTTGCCAGAAACAATCTTTCATCAATGAAGTACCTAGGTATGTGCGGCGGGCGTTATTTCATTATTTTCATTAGTATTCGTAAGAATTCCAAAAATGTAGTAAAATTCATTAATTCATTTGAAGTCGCCTCTATTTCGTATAAAGGTGCTTTGAAATGGAGAAGATGCCCAAAGATACCGCCTACGCACATCTTTTAAAAAATGATGAATATGGAGAAATAATCTCCTACTTTGAAATCTTTGCGTGCTGGGTGCTGATACAGAATAATATTGTTTCCTGAATACTAACATACTAAAATAATTAGGTATTATCTAAAAGGATATCTACATTAATATTAAAGTTAAGACTATTCTTATTCTAGTTACTTATTGTAAGATCTTCAGAATATCCACGTAACTAAGAATCATAACTAAAGTAGGTACGTGGGTGTACAAGTGAACTTGAGTGTTCAGTATATTTAGAAATTAGGTACCTACATTTCCAATAGCCGTAGTAATTATGAAGTAAGGGTATTAGATAGCTTTGATGGCAAGATGTCACTTGTTGAGTAATGAGTACCTACTACGCTTAGTTTATACTTTTTATAATGTACCTAAGTGGCAAACAAGTTTGCAGTGGGTGACACTTGGCAAATTCTGCCGCCCATGGACATCGTGATAAAAATCGAGTAAGACTATTGGGGGACCATTACTTAGTTGGTAGGTGATGTAGAGGTTTGTCATAAATTTTACGATGAATCTTTTTTTTCCTATCTGCTAGTGTGTTAAACTGTGTAACTTTCTCATATTGTGGAGGAAACCAGGAGTAGAGTGAAAATGTAATCGAATATGTATTTGTGTACCTACCATACTCGATCATAAGAGAGATCAATTCAGCGATAAACAGGAAATTGAAAGGGGCGCCAGTTAGCTATGTAATCGATTTCGGAATGTCGTTAGCGTCCATTTTCAATAGTCATTTGATCGCTTACTTTGTACTTGTCAAGTATGGTAGGTACTACCTACTTCTATCACAACAATAATTTTCTTGTTTTATATTTTTACTACAAAGGCTAACGTTTCACATTTCATCACTTCTCTTATAATTTGGTTGATCCACAGTCCCACATCAAGTACTCCCGAAACTCATTTTTGATGTAGATAACCTTACTTATGAAATGCTTATTATAAATTCATATTATGTTACAGTTTCAATAACTAATAATTTGGTTCATCCCTAGAAGTATTACGATCATCGCGCGAAATACCAGATCAAATTATGGTTCCAAATGAATATCGGTCTTTCATAATTCTACTACAATACTTTTTTTTATCTTTCCAGCCGTTTAAATGTTCCGTTTCAGTGTTAAACAAGGTTACTCTATGTTTTTATTATTTGTAAAGATTAAGGCCATGTAGCAATAATTTATCACTTATGAAAAAAAACAAGTCGCTTTCGAAATTGTTCGATTGTTTTAAGAGTGTTGTTGGGATGGCACAGTTATTGTAATTAAATGTTGTGCGTAACATTTTTAATATCAGGAGTAACTATTCACCTAAAACATTTTTTTTTTAAAGAGGCTTTTGTATGATGCTGAAACTGCATTACCTATCGAAATTTTATGGCTACTCTTCACAGTATATAAATAAAAGCTTTTATAATTTTACTCTGCCAATATTCAGATTTACTGTTATATTTTGTTAGCAACTGATTCTAGTATTTTTCAGTTATTCTCCTAATCTTCCTTGATTTTTTTTGTTTAAGAATTGTTTATAACAAGACAATAAGACAAAATAAACGTAAAATAAATAAAAATACAACAATCTTACCTGTAGCCTTCTACTATGCGGAAAATAGCACTTCCTCCGAGTCACAAGATAAAAACTGTTATCACATTTCTTTAGTTTTTCACCAAAACACTAAGGCAAAGCCGTATGGACCGATGGATGTTCCAAGCTGTCTCAACGCTTTTTAAGACTTGATTTTTTTTTATATATTAAAAAGAAAATAAAGTGGTTATTTATTTTTAAAGGTAGCGAAGAATTCAAGTGGGCGGTTGATACGATTTGCGTTGCGAAAATTCGCTCGCGCCGCGTGCGTCCGTCCTCGGAGTCGCCGAGTTAGAGCAGCGAAGCCTCCACAGCAACTCTATATAAACACACGCGCCTTTACGCCGCCCAAACAATAATTTTTAATTACACCAATTACTCGTTCTAGTTAGGACGAGATTTCTGCCAGTTTCAGCGAAGGCGATGGCCACCAACGAATGTATATTTATTTTTAGTAAATATATTATTTACGTTACGGAAAATATAGATAGCGTTGTTGCTAGGTGTGTATGTGAACGGGATGTCCCGGTTTGCGATGTGTGTTCTTGTAACTTGCAATCTTGAATTTTATAACTAGGTACATTTGTTATGCGAAGTTGACTGCGTTAAATCTTGGCTTGGCCACTGGATTAAAAGGTCAAATAAGGAATTTTATTTTTATACAATGACAAAGTTTTCACATGTACAATTAGTAGAAACTTTGCCTTATCTGTAAGGTACCTACTTACATATTTAGGATGAGATACAATATAATTAACTGAAAAAATCGATTAGTTACACCTACTTCTACCTACAGTATTGCGCGACTACACAGATTTAAAAAGGCTAACAAGAAACAAGTTCGATTGTTAATATAAAATTTACAATAAAACTTACAAGCAGACTATACTTGCTATTGATAGTAATTATAAGGATGGGAATTGTCATCGGATCCTGTCATTGAACCGACTCAAGCCAGTATCCCAAGGCGAATGCCCCACGGGAACTATGAACAAGAATATCAGCTTCGTACGTCGACCATACATAATTATTACCTACATATAAAATATGAAAGAAGTTATATTTTTTTAAAGATGCATGCAATAAACTGGAATTGATAAGTACTCGCCTACCTATACTTCTCTATATCATGGTTACATATTATATTCATCACCAGTTATAATTCAATTGTAGCTCGATTATTACCCTGCTAATTTATGGTAGGTAGGTCATTACAAACATATCAACATAATTATATTAAGTTTAAAGCGTAATCAGGTACTGCAGGGTACGCGCGGCATCGCAAGTGCAAGCGCCTACTTATAGTATTTATCCATCGGTTTTACCCATCCCAAACAGTCATCACCTTGTCCTTGTTCATACCCAGCTCACGTAATGACGTCACTTTTAAAAAAATAAAAAACGGAAAATAAAAAATTAAAATTTCGCTTTCAAACGGCTTCTAATTTTCCCTTTTTTATTTTTTTGCTATTATTTATTAAATTATTATTAAATCCTGCTAATTTACCTTCAATACGCTACCTAGTACACTACACCACAAAAAGCTCTATTTTATGATTATATACCTACCTATTTTATGTATCGTCAGTTTTCTGCTCTATATAGAGTCGGTAGACAAGAAACGAAGCGTTCATAGCGCGGATCATAAACAACCTTGGAAGTTAGGAAACGTCAGGTACGGTCCGAAAGTGGATGGTAGATCGCTAGTGGCAAAAATGTTTAATCACTTCCGTGCTTCGGAGGGCACGTTAAGCCGGAAGTCCCTGTAATTATCGTTACATGACAATCGTTAAGCCTTGTCGGAGGTCCTTGGATAGCATAACAACTTCCGACTCTTGGGCTGGCTACTAACCCCTCCATCGAACCGTAGATGAGCAGCGTGGCATAGTATACACTCTAGAATCCCTCAGTTATAAGGAGAGTGGCTCTGTAGTTAGCCATGGGTTGAGTCCAACCTTCCTAGGTGGACGGAACATGCAGTTCATCGACCCGAGGACGATTACGTCAACGTGGGTCCTGTAACATAAATACTTCAAGCTAATTTTGGAAGGTCGCTAGGAATTCGGAGAGCGTTTGATCGGATGTTAGGCAACAAAACAGGGCTGATTTCATTTGATCTAGTTCAGGAATCTAGTTCCTAGGGTGGTTTTCAATAAGCATCCGGGGAAACTCCTGACAAATAATTAAATACAATATTTAATAGTACCTTAATATTGTATGTAACGTAGTAATGAAGTATAATAGCATCCGGCTTGTTACACAGCTAATACCATTTAGGTATATTTACGATTCGTAAATTACTTTTTGGTTGGTTTCAGAATGATGGCACGATTATTTGTCCTCTTTGTTTCCGAAATGATGCTTCATTTATTCTATATCTATCACTTAGGTACGTCTAACAATACAGGATGTACCTAATATCTTAATTCATTAGTGTAGTAGTAGTAGGTAACATAAAAACATGGTAGGTAAATATATGAATACGTACCTATTATGACTACCGAGTGATCTATGATCTATGTGTACATAGGTACTATAATTCGAATTCGTTTATTTTGTAAGTTGTATGTAATTTATATACCTAGACGGTACACTTACTGAATGGAAATTAGGCCCGAAGCAAAAATGGAACAGTAATCGTAGAGAGACGTGATATTGTGAGATAAACATTGTTAGATCACAACCACAAGTCACAATATTGTCACACCTTTGACCATTCAATTTTTTGGTTGAACTTCCATTCAGGTTAGAATCCTAACACTCTCGTTTGTAATTATTTACATATTTATTACAACTTCGTATTATGATTTTTGATTGTCTAAATATCGCGAGCATTCTCTGATGGTTAGTTTTACGTGCATAAGCCGGTTCTCGTGAAAACGTATTAATGAACGTGAAGGGTTATTGTATAAGTACCTACTGTGTACTTTGTGTATACCTACTTATTTGTTTAGGTTAACCCGGCCCAGCAATGGGACTAACTATCTACAGGTAAATAGGCATAGGTGCCTTTCATTTTATTTATTTGATCATCAGTTACGTATCATTGTTGAAAAAGAGAAAATTTATTGAAGTGCATTTATCCAATTATACTTAGTTATAGTGTCCTTCCTCACAAATTGTTTCGCACAACGTTTCGCATCTCTCGAGCTCGAGTTACACTCTTTAAACGGAATTAATTGAGAATTATGACAATCTAATTGTTGCAAGATCATTTCGTTACATGCCACGATGATGAAGTCAGCGGAACTGCCATCAACCAGAAAATAATTATGAACGAATGCTATATTGTTTCTTGCTAATTCATTGCAACAGGCTTGTTCGGATTATGGATAAGAGAAGGAGGCTTCTGATAGCATCTTCTGTCTTTAACATAAAAGCCTGTTGAAGCATTGTCTTTACTTTACTTTATGACATAATACAGCTTAGGTAACTAAGCTAGGGTCGGCCGGAAGGAAAAAAAAGCCGGAGGAAAGATGTACCTATTTATCTACCTACTAATTGCTAAGTGACATAATTGCATCAATGATTGTGTTTTTAAAATCTTTAAGATTCATTTTATTATTATTCCTTGGCTTCAACCAATACTGCGCCCGAGGCTTTCCTTGTCATCGTGGAAAAACCAAAGCATTCTCCACCTCCACGCTACTCCAATGTGGCGCGATTAGACGTCTTAGGTACGTGTCCTAGACTCCTAGTATACCTACGTAGTAGTGAAGAAACTAATTAGTTTCTTGAATAGGCACTCAATTTCTTGCCACTTTTGCCTAACTTGATCGTTCATAGGTTGATTTATACCATTGGTAAGTTTGAACATTTACATATCAACATGAAAATAGCTACTTAGGTACTTAATACCAAAACTATTTGTCCATTGCCCAATAGAAGCGACCTCGAATTCTTCGAAATATGATCAGTGTGTTTTTATAATTCGTACATCCATAAAGGGTGAGTGAAGACAGAAAAGGAACGTTCTTCAAACAAACGTTGCAGCGATGGAACTCCGTCAGTTTGAGGTCAGCGCGGCGGCGGTCGGCAGTACGCGGTGGATCCGACTGGTTACAGCCAGTAGCCAGTGCGGCGCCCAACCCAGCTTCAGTGCCAAGACAAGCCAATGCACTTCTATTAACCCCACAATTATGGTTACGATATACTTATACCTACTTCTTAGTATTTGTGAAGTTCGGACCGTTTAATGATGTGCGTTTTGTCCGGTTGATTACATTTTTTGTAGTTTCCTGGCCTTGTTTTACGAATAAGTAGTTGCCTTAAGTAGTTTTGGTATAATAGGTGGGTACCTACGAAAATGACTTTTTAAATGGTAATTTTATTTCCATATTGAAGTGTTAGCATACGTGTGTTTGTCACTGAACTCGATTTTAATATAAAATGTGATGTATTTGAGAAGATACAGGTACCTATGGATTAGGACTAGTTGGATAGACCTGGTAGTTGGTGATGTCGAGATTGTTCAAGGGATCAGCTAAACTAGGTATTAGAAATTTTGAAGCGCCGTCATAGCAAACAATATCCGTGGTTATTGGAAATTACTAAGGATATGAAAAGAATTAAGGCAGGAAATATCTGATGTGGGTAACTGAGAAATTACATTTTTTAAATACCTTCCGTGGTACCTAACTTTTTTTAATTATAAGGATAAATACCTGACCATAGGGGTGATATGACATGACAAACCTAAATTATGTATCATTATTACTCCTACTAGGTATTATGTTACCGCATTTCCTCATGACTAACTAAAATCTTAGACATTGCACTTATTTCCCATTGCGTCACAGTGCGTGTTACAAATGTTTGTGACTCAGTTGGAACAACCCCTATAAGCTGACCAAAGGACAGTTTCAAACGGTCGACGCCGGTATATTCAAGCAATTGCGTAGCGTATGGTAGGTCAAATTCAAATCATTTATTTCGTCTTAGGAACTAATAGCTCACTTAACGAATGTCAAAACTTATAATATTAATAACATTATAAAAATAAAATTAAAGTTCCTAAAGTCTCGTTAGACGATACCTATTATATCATCGGCTTTATGAACAGATTACATAATACTTAAGCCTAGGTAAGCTAGTGTCGACCGGAAGGAAAAAAAGCCGGAGGAAAAAAACTCCCGGTACTCTTTTTTATGAAAAGGTTATTTTTACAAATTTAAATTACAGTGCGACTTTGGTATGAATAATAACCAATGCGAGACAGCAATCGCATCGGCTAAAAAACAGCCTAATGCCGCCTGTTTACAAGTGATCTACAACTTTTACAAAAAAAATGTTCAGAGATAGCCCGACGAGAGTATGTAACTCAATCCCAAGCCACTTTATCATCTAAATATTCGTTAATATGGTAGTAAGCTTTTTTACATAATACTTTTTTAATGGTTTTTTTAAACCTTTTTAAGGGAAGGGATTGAACCGCAGCCGGAACTTTATTATAAAACTAGTGGACCCGCCCTCGCTTCGCTTCGGGAAACCTACGCCGAAACGAAAGTAAAAAAAAGTAGCCTAAGTTACTCCTTGATACATCAGCTGTCTGTCAGTGAAAGTCCCGTCAAGATAGGTCCAGCCGTTTCAGAGATTAGCCGGATCAAATAGACAGACAGACAGACAGACAAAAATTTTTTTAAATGTCATTTCGGTATGTGTATCGTGTATTCATACGTATGCATTTAGTAAAAAGCGGTTATTTTAATATTACAAACAGACACTTCAATTTTATTTAGTAGTATAGATATAAATTGATTGATTGATGAGGATTGATTGATTAATTTTTTTTTGCATTTTTTTGTATTTTAGATCCTCAATGTTAATTCAAAGCTAGCTACCCGCCCGCGCTTCACTTTGGAAAAAAAAATATAGCATGTGTACTTACTTACTCGTATAAAGTTTAGGTATTTTTGGTTCAAAGTTTCTTCCCTGTTTTGTACCCTTTGTAGAGCGAAATTGAAAAATCTGTGAAATTATATTGTAAACAGTATGTTGAGGAAGTTATATTCTCAAAACCACGTTGATATCAATTATGAGTCGTCCGTGAACGATCTTTGAAAAACTCAAATTTTGTACATTCTTTTCACTTTTTTTTATTTTCTTGATCAAATATCGAAAAACTGGGAGACACGTATTCATTTAATTTAAGTAAGGGATATTTGTTATAAATTTGAAACCAATCGGTTGATATTTAAAAAAAAATCCATACAAACTTTCGTTGGTTTTTCCAGGAAAACTATAATATTTTCCGGAAAAAAATATAGCCTAGTTTAAGCCCAGACTTAACAGCTATAGAATAAAAAAAGTTTTATTCAAATCCGTTGGGTAGTTTCGGAGATTAGCGTGTACAAACAGACATACAAAAATTTTAAAAATTGTAGATTCGTACTCAGTTACTGTTTTTGAGTCACTCTAGATTAGTTTTTTGTAAATATACTCAATGTACAGACAAATTTATTTTACTGTTTTATTATAGTATAGATTTAACAGACATTCCAATAAATGAATGACTTTTTTTTCTGAGCCGGCATTTCGGTAACGCTAATTTGTGGCCGTTCCTAGTTTTAGAATTAATAGTTCCTAGGTATTTAGGTATATTATAGCACGACCGCCTTCCACACAAGTAGCTTACAGAAAACCTGTGGCTGTGCTTAGTAGTGGGCCTAGTTAGCTATTTGTTGAATTTTTTGAAGCCAATCCAGACTTACTTTTCGCGAGACTTGTACCAAAGCGGTAATCAATTCGCCAATTGACTTTGGATGGTATTCGAATTTCTCAGTGAACTCCTGAAGTATTTTGTTAATATCATTGCTATTTAAAATAATACAGCCATTAAGTTTGTTTTTATTCTCCCTGCTATTTCGAGAGAAACTAAAAATGACTCGATTTTTAGTCAATAACAGTAGTTTACTGAAGATGACATTAGGTATTAGGTACAGCTAATCTTATCGATCAATGAAATCAAAATAAAAAATACAGTACACATATAATATTTTATTACTCTGTGCACATTTTTGTCTTAACCTAGATTGGAAATACTCCACTACTTGAGTGGAATGAACCTGGAGCTGTGAGTGGCTCCGATACCGGGCCGACCGTGCTTCACAGGCTTGTATGTGACTGAGAACTCGCCGAGGTAGTGGCCGATCATTTCAGGCTTGATTTCAACCTGTAAATAAACATAGGTGTTTGTTAATATCAGTATATTGTAGTATGGTAAGTTATAATAGCTGTAGAAACATGATTAAATATAGCTACATTAGGATAGAATTATTATTAGTTAACTACGGGTCTGATTTAGCTTTTCTTTAGTAGCTCGTTAGCTTTTATCAAATAGACTTTGAACTGAAAACATGGAAGAGGAACATATTTCATAATGTATAGCATCATTTGAATCTAGATACATAGAAAAATCGGTTAAAAACATGCATTGCATTTCAATATGAACAGGTTAAAATTATCCTATACATTACATAACAAAAATGCTTCATCATGGACTTTTACCTGTTATCCTACAAAACAGAACTTAGATAAGCGGCATAGTTTTAATGTTGGTCATTTCTCAATATTAAGATTTAGTAGTGTTAAGGAAAAATTTGAGGCCAGCATTTTGTGCTGACATTGTTAATTGATTTAAGTTTTTTGTAGATAGTTCTTTAAGCTTGCAGCTTATTGGTCACAAGTAGTTAACTAGGACAAACACATGACCAATGATTGTTCTCAGTTATCTGTTTTTATGGCATCTTAGCTCCTAATAAAAAGTTGGAATTTGGTGCATTTTTTGTTTAAAAGCTAACATGACCAAGATGATTATTAGCTATTAGTTAGCCGTACCACCCTCAGGAATGTTTTGTATTCTATTTATTTCTGTAACAAACACAAGAGTAAAACAAAAATGAACCATCTCCATTTATTTTAATAAAAGTAAACAATAACAAACTAACCTGGTTGAAAGTCTTTCCATTGTAGATACCAACAATTGAGCCGACCATTTCTGGAACAATGATCATGTTGCGCAAGTGGGTCTTCACAATCTCTGGCTTTTCATTTGGGGGTGCCTCTTTCTTTGCACGACGCAGTTTCTTCACCAACGCCATGGGTTTGCGCTTTAGACCCCTCGCGAAACGCCTGCGCGCACGCGCATGCATGAGCTCCATAAGTTGCTCACTGAAATAGATTTAAAATGGGTATTAAAATTATGAGGTAATCGAGTTTCTATGCTTAGCATTTTAATTAAAAACAATTGGGTATCAATTTGAGCAATCTTTGAAGAAACACAAAATAACATTATTTCAGCATCAAATTCAAACTATTTCGTCTTAGGAACTAATAGCTCACTTAACATACTCTTCGAACATCAGCACAACTACTGAAAACTAAGCTAGTAGACACTGAAATAACAGAACTCCGGCAATAATTGAAAGCCCAAACATTACACTAATAAAACCCTTGCTGTAACTGGTAGTTAAATGTAATAAACTTCATTTAATCATAGTGCTCTATTTTGTAACAAGTTCACATACCACATGAGTATACAGAGACATTTGCAGAGTTAATTGTTTACTATTAGTTAACGAAGTAAAGTATACAGACTGTATTGATCATAATGATTAACCATAATAAGTGTATTAAATTGGTCTACTAATACACACTAGTTAATCAAGTAAATTGAAATGCCTTTACACGACTAAGTTTTTAGGTTATCTTAAAAAACACTGTCAAAGCCGGCGACATGATCGTGTGTTGTACTTAATTGTTCTGTAATTAATTGAATATTTTCCTGAATTACAGTGGTTATTTGTATCAATTAGTGCTTTCAGTGTAAATTAGTAAGAAATAATTTCATGTCAAAAGTACATGCAGAACATGACTAAAGAATTATGTATGTGTAACTGTTAGTGCTGTGACAATGAGACTTAACTTTAACCACTTACTTGGGCATATCAAGAAGTTGATCTAAATCGACCCCTCGGAAGGTAAACTTCCTGAAGGTACGTTTCTTCTTCAGAGTTTCATCGACCTGCAATACGTAAACATTTCTTATCACTATCAGAAAATAGTACACACACCATACATATAATTTCACTGAATATCGAACTTGTTCAGAAATTTAAATAATATACAACGATTGCAAATATATATCACGATATTATTTTAAATAATCGCATCACAAACCTCAGCCATGTTGCTGATTATTTGACAGACACAAAAAGAAAGAAATATTTCAAAACTGCTTCGGACTTCAACTTGACAGTTGACACACGAGCTAGAGCTAGTGACATTTGACCACATATACTTGACAATTACAACTTAAAGAGTCTGTAATTATTACCTACCACAGAATACAAAAGAGACTGCTATATTTTGGCTACTATAATAAAACATTTTTTTGAGAGTGAAATAAATAATTACACTACAAATCAAAAAGTTATGGCAAAGCTTGAGTTATTATAATAAATTCAGGCTCGAGTCTGTACAGAGATCAATTTCCTAAGAGATAAGTATGCGCCACAGAGTACTTTTATATTGATATGCGCCATCCATAATGGCTTATGTTCTTGATTGAAAAAATTGTTAATGATCTGAAAACAATATTACATAGTAATTAGTAATAAATATGTGTATAAATTATTACTTCAATTAGTTGTTTCCTTTTTAAAGTTTCTCCATTTCAGTTCATTATTAACAGAAAATAGACTGTAAATATTAATAAGTTTACTTCAGGAAGAAACTATAATTCAGTATTTAGCTGAAATGGAAATTACTTTGGACTCCTTTCGAATTTTGGAAATTGTTTATTACTGGATAGCCAATAAAAGACATTTTAATAAAATAACATTTATTAAATTAAAAGAATACAAGATTAAAGAACAGACAAGACTTACAATTCACCACAAAAAGATATAAGTATAGTCTATCACAAAATAAAAGAAAATTTAGGTACCTATTTTTGTGTACTGTATGTAAAGTGAAACTATGTACGGTACCTAATGATCAACATTTTCCAGTTATTGTAAACCATAGCAAGCTTATAGGAATCAATGAAATGGTGCAGATACATAAGAATTTAAAATTATAGGTAATGAACGAATGATCTAGGCACTGCTTGCCTATTTATAAAAGAAATTCTTAGCAATATTTTCTGAAAATTTATAATTTTTCCAAAAATCTTGCCTAAACAACATTGGCATAAGCACTAATTTGGTCATACAAAAACATGTTATTTAGTACTATATTATTTGCACCATATAAACTTGTATAGTTATTTATCATTAGTTATATTTCATTTAAACCAAAATTTAGTATATCAATCAAAATACATATTTCATATATCAAAATGAGTATAAAAAAGTGGGATTTATTCAACTTCATGGACAGTTTCAGATTCAGTTGTTTTAAGGAGTTTGGACAGTCTTTTGCCTATGAGTTTAGGATATGTTTTAGTTTTAATCAAAAATTCTTTTGACTGATGTGTTACCGCTCCGTTGTCTAACTGAAACTTGCAGAGCATGTGTAAGGGTCTAACAAGTTGTTCACTATATTTAGGATCTTTTTCTAGTTGCGAGAGAGCTACGGCTGCTGTCTCTAAAGTGCTTAGACAACCTTCGGTAGGCTGTGTTCTAATAATGTAGTTGCTTATATTACAAGAAACAAGCTTAACTTGTCTGAGAACATGGAGTATTGGGCTTGACGCATAAATAGCTTTAGCTTGTGGCCATGTTCCATCTATCAAAACTAGGTTGTAAAACTCTTCCTTTGGATCTAGTTCTTCAATATTCACAGCCGTCTTGCTAGGGTATAGTAGTATTGTATTAGGTTGTCTGAGAATGTTCTCCAAGTTTTCATGCCTAGTGAGAGGAAATCTTTTTCCCTTAAATATAAGGCACTTGTTTTCCGCTAAACCTAATTGTAACATAGGCGCTGTACGAAGACACCTTTTTTCCTCCGCTGGATGCTGCAGGAGAATAATGTTGCAACGAGGTGATAATCTTTCTGGAGGTAATGCTGAACACCAACATACAACAGCAGGTCGTCTGAAAATCCAAACAACTCAGTTAATATCAAAAATGACCAATAATTAAAAATAAATAAATCTTGAAGTTCATGAATTTATAAACAAAAATCTTGTTACTTACTTGCAATTAACGCATAGTTCGCGCATAGATGGTGGATCCGCTGGTATGTTCGACAGATCTTCCCACACAGATTCAGATTCTTCCATGATTTAATTAATTCCAAACAAACATGAATAGAATCTTTTGTGTAATAATTAATCTTCCATTGCTATTGTTACCAAATATTTCAGGAATATTGGATTGGATATATTTTAAAACGATTTTTTTTCATCTTGTATTTTCTAAACAATCTTTCGGCAAAGGCAGAAAACAAAGTCAAACTCATAAACTTGGAAAATTGGTAATAAATAATAATAGAATTGAACTGGCAAGGTCAAACTTAATGGAATGTCAATTTTCGTAGAGATAGTTCAATTTTCTTGTAAATTTTGACGAAATTCAAAGTGAAAATCAAACTTTGAGGTTCCAATCTGGATGAAATCTTAACAAGCAATTTATCTTTATTTATTTCGTAAGTATTTGTTTTGATTGATTTCTAATAATTTCAAAATTTCAATCGGATCGGACTTATTAATTCGTGATCTTAGCCTGTATCACCTGTATGTCAATGTCAAAATTGGCATAATCACAAAGAGGACGTAACTGTTGACATTGACAGATGTCTTGTTTTTTTTTATGGTTTATGGCTTGGATACTAGTCCTTTGAGCCAAACAGAAGTCTTGTAATTGTTAAATGCACAGAGTACCTTATGTTTTAGTGTTCTTTTACTTTGGAAGTCTGTCTTTAGACCACAGGTTTAAACACAACACGAAACAATTTGAAACGCATTCTATAATAAAGTATAATGCGTTGGCGTCCTAGTCTGTGAAAGTATGCCTTATACGCCACAGACTAAATATATGCCCATTTAAAGATCTGTAGAGTACAGTTATGAAGCCTGTGTCGTGTCCTACAGGATCCTAAGTCCAATTAAAATACTTACTTACTCTATGTTCGATATAAAATCTGTACTACCTAGTTTGTGGATATAAATGGCAACACTAAATCACTCAGTTCAATTCGTTTATTATTGTTTTGACTCTTTCTCTGTTAATATTTGTATAATGAGAGGTTGAAATGTCTTAATTATGTGTCTTTTCTAGCTTTCGTTTAGATATTAAATTACATCGTTGTAAATTTACAGTTATAACAATGTGTTTCATAATGTGATCGGCTTGTGTAGTACGTGACGCCATTTTGCGCCGCAATTTTTAAGCTATTATTATGAAATAAGTCTCTTTCTATCTTTCGCGGCTGCCATAAGTGCGTAAGAATACGCTGCAAAATTCACTAGCTTTCTCCACTTTGTACCTACATACGTACATACAAAATTTTTAAGCGAAAGATTTGTAAACATGGAGGCCAAGCGGAATATTGGCAGAGTCTTATGGTGAAATAATTTCAGCATCTTATAACACATGTAGAAGTTTATACTAAACGTAAGTATAACAGTGTTTTTCTTCTTGTTTTTTTATATCGGATTAATAGTGAATGAATTAATTATAAAGATTTCAGTGATGTTACGAATGTAAACGTATGCATTTATTTGGCGCCAACGTCGTAAAAAACCGTTAAAAATTAGTAATTGCGTATTACAACGAAGCTTAACGATTTCTCTGAGTTTTTGTTTGGTTTATTACTGATGTTGAGGTTTGAGTTCGGATGTAAGTCATGATGTATACGGTGAAATAAAACTGGTCCAGCGAGTGTCGTCTGATCTGTCAATCCGACAAATAGCTATTGAAGAGAAAACGATACTCTTAACAATATTGCAACTGCGTTATTTGCGTATATATCAATACTACCTTCTATTTTTTCAGAATACGCTGATGTTTGCATAAATCCCGTGTCTGAAATGAAGGAATTCATACTTGTGTACTTGGAAATATCTTGACCAACCTTGAAGTAAGTACCCCATTTGTCTAGTAGCGTCATTAGATACCAATTCAGCTTGTTAACATTCTGATTTGTAAATTTAGTCTCTGTTTTATTCTTTGTAAGCTATATTATCATTTTCGTCTATTCAGACTATTCAACATTGTGAGTTTTTTGGTTATGTTTTACAATAACTGATATAAATCTATTAGTACATCCAAAAGGGGGTATAAACAGAATAAGTGGTGGTACAGCTGAGAGCTGTTTATTTTTTATATATTCTGTTTTGCTGTTGTATAGCAATGAAAATATTATAAAATCAAATAGGGGTATCTTAATGTGAGTTTAAATTTAAAGAATGTTGTCTTATATCATAACATCTTATCTTATTGTAAATATAAAGGTTGTTGACCTGTATCCAGTCAAACAAACAAATATACTATCATAACCCTTGTTTTGGTTTCGCCATAGTCAGTAAAAACAATTATCTCTTACATTTTTAATTATTGTCAGTGTTAGATTTCTATTAGATTACAATTATAAATAACATTTTATAGCAACGTTGCTGGTATTTGTAATCAAAGTATCAGAAAACAATTTTATTTCCTTGTTTGAATATTAGATTATTAACAGTAAATATTGTGGACACATCTTATAAGTTACAAAGAATAAATAGCTGTTGAATGGCATGTAAAAACTGATGTCATATGAAATGTTAGTAGTAGTAGCAGGAATAACTTAATGATTTGGTACTATTATTTATTACCTTGGCTCTGAGGTGCAGACGTCAATGCATGTTAATGGCTGTCACTTGTCTATCAATATTAGGACTTGACTACTATCTGTCTTAATATACCACCATTATAAAACTCCTCAATACATAAATAGCAAATAACTGATTGAGATGGGTTCTAGGTTTTAAAAAAAGTTATAATGGTTTGGTTGGACTTTAAATCATTCTTTTTCAAGCAATATGGGGTGTTTCAATTTATATTCATATGCCTTAATAATTGTATTAAAGATTTATAATTACTACCCTCAATTGCTTGTGCATTGTTATCAGACATAGCAAAACATTTGCAGTTGTCACCATTGTCATCTATGGATGAATTTATAACCTGGTGTGTGATAAATACACAATATAACAAAAGGTTTTCATCCTATTGGCAGGATACTTAAAATTATGTGTGCTAGTTATTAAATTTAAATATTTGGTGAATCTGTTACATTACTTCATATTTTATCGAAAATATTCAAATAATTTTTGTGTTTCCATGTAATACTCAATGTCCTCCAAACTTGTGTGGAGGTTTGTCATTTCCTATTTTGTGATGTCATGACATTTGCCTTTACAATACTAAACATCTTATTTTGAAATTTTCTTTTGTTGATCAATCATTAAAAACTTTGATGCATTCAAATGATTATTAGAGGAAACTAGCCCAGTACCAAATTTTTTGCTAGCATAGACATGCGCCTATGAAATTGCGGTGTACTTTTATATTACAATAAGTGTTGTTTGTTTTTGTTTCAGAAATGGGCACAGAGGTGCCAAAAACTCATGATTCTAGTGGCGCTTCGGACTCCAATAGCGATTCCGAGGTTGGTAATGTAATCATTTTTTACCTTTACTTCTTAGATCCTTGTTTAAATATCACTATTCAGTGAAACTGCATAGGTGATCATTGATACCAACATGAATAAATGGTTTAGCATTTTTTCTTTTAACTTTTGTAAACATACACAATGTTATAAAAAAGTGATGTCTTAGTTGACTGACTTCATTCCTCTCAGGATGGCTTGGTATTTTTTAAATTATAATTATAAAGAAGGTTGATTGAGGAAACGATTTACATATACATAAATCCTGTACTTCACTATTTTATCACTGGGACTTCTATTAATTACAAAGCCACAAATTTTGCATGTTTAATTTATGTCTTTCCTTTAAAATGTATGTTCCTGAGTTTGTTCGAATAATGTATTAAACTTGTTTATGTTTATCTTTTTCAGAACAGTACAAGCAGTGCTTCTTCAGTGAGCGACTGGGAGTGTTCTAGTAAGCAGAGCACTGCACGCAAACCACACTTCTCGGTGACATCTTGCGACACAGGGTTGAAGTTAAAAATTGCTGCTATTCCACCAAGGAAAACTTCAACCAAGAAAACTGTGAAACCATCCGTCAAGAAGAAACCGGAAGGCGTGAGGAACTTGAAACTTTTGAAGGAAAAACTTCTTAGCAAGAAGAAGTTGTCTGACACTAGTTCGAGTTCGGAAGCGTGTAGTAAATGCTCATCAGACTCGTCCAGTGATGATGATTTGCCATTGAAGGCAGTGAAGAAATCATTACCATCGAAATGCTCCCCTCAAAAAACACCAACGAAGAATGGCAGAAGCACCAAGAGTGAAAGTGATGATGATAAACTAAGTGATAAGGACAATGCTTCTAAAAGTAGCGTTAAAGACAAGCCGAGTGCTTCGAAGACTAATGTTAATGTAAAAAAGACTAAAAGTGATGATTCAAACGACCAAGCTGTGAAGAGAAGCCAGGGGCGATCGCGAACAAAGGTAAGTTTTGCATGCATCCATTATTATATGTAAAGTACTAAAAAAAACTATAAAAACAGCCTGAGAATTGATATATGTGATGCATTAAAAAATAAAAAGATTCAAAGCAAGTAACTTTTGAAAGAAACAACATTATCTGACATGCAACACAAAATGTTTTGTATATGGTGCTCAACACAATGTTTTTTGTATACAGAACTGGTAATTCAAAATAATTATGTAGTTATTTTGTCAGTTGGTAATCAGCAATTCATATTGGTATTATGTCAATACAAGGTTTTACATTATTTAATTTACCACCTTTATGGTGGGGAAATAGCGATAGTAAAAGAAGACTAATTTAACCTTTTAACCGCGACGGTCGCATTTTTGCGACAAAATTTTTTGGGCTCATTCCGCGAACGTCGCATATATGCGACTAAATACCAC
>LGAG01000467.1:215234-246945 GCA_001278395.1 Lerema accius
TAAGGCAGACGCAGTTTGCACAATACTTCTTAAAAAATCTTATATCCTTTCTTTTTATTACGTCAATAAATAATTAGCTCTAGATAAGAGAATATCTCCTTCAGGATGAAGACCGGCAATGCTCATACTATTACGATAAACTCAGAACTTAGAACTGTCATAATGGACAAGATAAGTTATGTTGGCGATAGTTTATTAGCTCATAGTACAGTGGTTCCTAACCTTTTCAATATCGTTACCCCTGTGAACTATGAGGAAATCTGATTTTACCCCGAATAGAAATAACTAAAACAAATAATAGGCTACTTTTTTCTGTATCTTTTTATTTTACGATCCTAATATTTAGGTCCTTTGTTACTACCGGAAAGTAGGTGATTTACCTCCGAGGCTGGGATTAGGCTAATGAAAATGTGTTTCTGTAACGAGATAAAATATCGCTAGTTTTAAGGAACAGTTGAAAAAAATTAAGGAGATAATTCAAGGAAAATTTGCGAAAGACATGGTGCTTTTATACTACCAACACCATTGTGAAGTAAACAGTCATGCTCTGACGGCTGTATAACATAAGTGTGGCTTATAAATATTAAAACACTCCTTAAAAAGTGGATTTTGCTCTTGGCAACTGTTAATTGTTTAATAAATTGAAAATTTAAAAGGAAAGCTGTGGAAAATATCCATGAGGCCAAATTTGCAATACTGAAGTCACAAGAAAGGTTTTTTTTATGAGGAGTGTTTTAGTTAAATGAGTAAAATAACTCATCTTTAAATCATACTTAATAATATTTTAATACAAATGAATTGCTAGTAAACAAAAGGAAAGCATTTTGAACAAAAAATAACACAATATTTTTTAAATTGCTTTTTCCCATTTTGCGCATATTTTAACTTCCCCTAGTGTGTAGAATGCTACTTCTACAACACATTTGACAATCAAATGTATATCCTAGCAGGTTCTAATTTAATTATGATATCCCTTACACAAGTAAGTTTGTAGTAATTGCAAAAAAAAATACCGCGATGTGTTAAATTTTTTTTTAAGTTTATTAGGGGTCCTTTGAAAAGTTTAGTTTTTTTGACGGGTGAAGGCTCAGTCTTATAGGTTTAAGATTAATAAATATATAAATTTATTGCCATAGGCAATATGATGCGATGATATCGATGACCGATGACATATTAGTTGAATGTTATATTTTGGAGCAGCAAAATATCTACGAAAAATAAAAAGCTACGTCGCTCTCACCATTGAGACGAATCCAATGATACCTTACATGTTTAAATCTGTCAAGCTACTTAGGCTGTAGAGCGTACCAAAGGACATACGTATGCTCTAAAACATTACCCTCCTACTGGCACAGTTGCATAATAAACCTACTATACTATTTCGAATGGTACTCAGTGTTTAAAAAGTTTTATCAAAGTAAAATGTAATCCAAGTAAATTACGTACTTGTTATAGTAGACCAATATTATGTATTTCACTTGTAGCCACTTCTTATCCTTTTGTACGATCAGGTTTTTTCGTGAAGGGGACTGTATAATGAGCGCAAGGGTTTCTCGTGCGAGCCCTACTATTTAAAACTTGCCCATATTTTTTCGTATATAATCCAGTATATTCACGATGCTTTTATACTCCTTTTAACTCCTTATTCTTGTTCACCACACAACTGGCCCGTCTATAGAATGTTGCTGTTCTTTGAGATTATCAGACCCCATAATTTATGTTAAAATTCATACACAACGCGGCCCCTCGGTTATTATTCGTATAAAAACGTCACGTGTGTATGATACCCTTTTAGAACTGTACCGCCGTCTTACATTATTCCCATGCAGGCTTAGGAAGTAAGATTCTTAATTGTTTGTTATTAATAATAATGGTACACAAATAAAACAGTGAAGATATTATGCGCGGTAATTGTTTTATTGATACCACTTACAAAAACAATTTTATTTATTGACATCCTTATTATTAAAAATCTGCACGGTTTGAATTTAGGTTCGAACTTGCTAATCCTGGAATTAACTTTATTTCAAGGAATATTTTAGACTTAGAGCTTACTCTTTGATTGATAAGTATATTATTTAACTAACGTTGAAAATAGAGAAACCTTTAGTTTTTACAAAAACGAAAAGTTTCTTTGAGGTAAAATAAAAGTATTATTGAGTTATGACTTCGAAGAGTATTGCGAACGGCAACCTCTTTTCTCAGTTAAACATAGCTAAAGCAATGTAATGTTTTAGCTCGGCATTATGCGACACACAGGCTGTTAAATCTCTAAAAGCATTATCCATTGTGTCTAAGCAACACATAAAATAAATATCATAATTTATGTCCTTTATAACTATTGTTAATACATTATATTATACTGCGGAATGAGGAACAATTCTCTTGTCATTATGCTCACTCAATAGCTCAGGAAGTGTAATAATGTAGTACATATCTGTTTTATACAATTTTCTTTGATCTGGAGTTGATATTAATTATTCTATCCGGTTAGATGTCCACTAAGGTACGTGATTGTTCTCGACGTTTAAGGATATTTTAAGTATTTATCTCAGAAATATTTTGTTGTAGTATCGCCAATATATTTTATGTTACATTTTCAGATACGTAAGAAACTTCGATATTTTTTTCGTTGGTCTAAAAGTATTATAGAAAAAGTATACCAGTCGTAACATATTATATGAAATAGAAGTGGCAGCCAGAACACGCGTCCCAGGTTGCTATTTTTGCATCACCGTATACCACACTTTATGTACGAAGTTGTTTGTATGAGAATGAGATCATTTTAACACGTCTCAAATTACTCGCAAAGCCAGTGTACCTGTTTTCCGTTTGATGTAGTTTAACGAGATTTGTTAAAAAATATCGATAGAAGTAGTAAATTTAGATGAGTTATTGTAACAGTATTATTTGTAGCAAGCTGTTAAATTCTTTGATTCTTGTCCGACGTTTCGTTATTGACGTCTGTATCATTACTGTAACCCATAATTTTGCCTGTCGGTAACCATTTCCTATTAGGCTTAGACCAGCTATTACCATAAAGACCATGTTAGGTCTCGAACCAATTGCGACAGGGGACATCATAGAATATCTGTTATTGTTTATACTGTTTTGAATGCCAATTTGCCTATTGACCGCGACCACCGCGCACAGCATTATTATCGACGGTAATAAATGGAGTGATAGTGTGTGAGGTTATAGTAGGCGGGTGACGAAGCGTGCAGCGGAGGCGAGGGTAGGTGTGCATGTAGCATTTAATTAAGGCGGTGGGTGAGCTTGGCTCGCGTGCCGGCCTGCACTTCCGGCGCGCCCCGGGGGCGCTGCGCTTTTTCCTCGGCCGGGGGAGGCCGCCGCGCGAGGAAAGCGCGACCGGTCGTCACCCGCGCTAAGGAATTAAAATTTTTCACGTAAACTGGTTTGATAGCGCGTACGGTGGCGGAGTGGGGGTCGCGAATACGCGCCTCGCCGGTCATTAGCTGGTTTGCAGCGGGCGCGCGCGCGTCCCGGCCTTGCGTACGCGGTGCCGCGACACACCACGCGCCGCACATACCGCGCCGACACTACCGCCGGCCGACGTCGGCCCTGATCGTTCGCTGATGTGATTGAGTGCTCGTGTCAAATCATTGTGACGTTAATTAATTTTTATGACGGCTGTGTGATTTTGACTTAGGTAGTTTTTTATACGTTTGCACGTACCACGGGCTTTAGACAAATTGGTCAGTTGTTAATCTTGAATTTAAATAATTATAATTATTTAAGATTTTTAGTACCGTAGCAGTTCTAAACGGCGAGTTAATAATATGGTGCTTATCAGTAGTATTAGTGCTTCATTAATTCATGATCATGTCAACGCATTATAATTGTATGCCGCGACATTAATTTCATGCAAAACAAACACGACGTGCGATAAGCAGCCGGTGAGAAGGCGGGGCAGGGCGCGGGGAGGGGACCGCCGAATTTCTCTTATCAACCGCTTAGCGCGGCTCAAGGTCGTCCGTTATCACTCCACTTTTATATCAAATAGACGGATTCGTTTTGTGATTTTCGCACAACTCGGCATATTGACCTTACAAAAGCTTAATCTCAATCTATGAAATGTACTAATGATCGGATAATCAGAATGAGAAGAGTTAAGGCTTTAACCACAATTGCCATAGATTACCAATATCGTGAATCACCTTTGAGAATTATCCTGATGAACTCTCGGATGTATGAGTTTTACGCACATAGATGATTTCTCTTACCGAGGGATCTTAGAATTTCTAATGCGATTATAAGTGCCAAAATACGTTGGGACGAACTATGAAATTAAAATCATTTTGCTTTTTATCTTTTATTCACTAAATTCTGTGTATTTTGATTTAGAATTAAAAAATAATTACCGTCGATAAAAGTAAAGTATGGAGGGAAAAAAGTAATTAAGTGTGGTGAACTATAACTTTATTCGCCCTTATTCTAAGGGACATACGTACAACTTACTTATAAATCGATGAGAATTAAGAAAGTAATGGCTCGACATGAAATAAATCTTAATTTTATTAACTGTTCGGCTTTAACTATGTATGTAAATCAATAAAATCCAATACTGTAGTACCTCGGTTCCAAGTTTATCATAAACTCCAAAAAGAAAAAAAGGAATACAAATAATAAAAAAAAAACAGATAAACGTTTGACCAAATATTAAAGACGAGTTCTAATACTCGATCATCTTAATTATGCTCGAATCGAATTCATTGTGTCGTTAGTATAACTAACAGTTAGTAGAAAAACATGTCTGAATCCTCTGGTACGTAACGTATAGGTACAAGAAAGCGGTGTTAGTGTACATATAATTGTTTACTAACGCAAATCGGCTTTAGTCTAGTGTGCTATGTAGATCGCGACCTAGTTGCGCGTGATTGAGGATAAAACAATATAAATAGCTCGTCAACGCTCGGACGTGAGTTGAGAGTCGAGAACGGATAACTAGTGCGTTTTAACTGGAGTGTGGTGATAGTGTGGTGTAAAGTGGTGAACAGTAGTGATCGGTGGTGAAAGTGGTAGCTGCAGGGCTATGCTGGCATGATGCGTCACGCGGCCAATGCTGCAGCCGCCTGGACCGCTCCTGGAGAAGTCTGGGAGTATGTCAGTCAGCTTGTCAGCTCATACCACGACCAGCACGATTGTTGTCAGGTGCGAAGGAGTTAACTACCTATATCGATTTTTGTTAATTAAAGTTTAGTAGTTATGAATAGGTTTTGTCTATCGAGACTTTAGGAACTTTTACTGTTACAAATCATTTGAGTTGGTGATTTAAACTCCACCTGGTGGTGGGGTGATAATTGTGTCCAGATTAGTCGTGTGGAGTCGGCGAAGAGATTAGTTACGCATTTGTTTGTATAGGTAAATTCGCATGGCGGCATTTGCCGACAAAAATGCACTCATTTACTGATGACATCTTGGTGGTTAATTGGCGTTAATTGGTCCCTTGTTTGCGACTGCAATTTGTTTTTGTTATAATTGTGTAAATGTTCAAATGTTTTACCTAATAATCTTCCCACATCTGCATCTGTTCAAGTATTTTTTATTGTGACTGTGTGGGAGTTATTACCGATCTACGCTCGTTTCCATAAAAACTTCACATGTTTAGTCTTTAGTTGGTAACATCTGTTGAAAACCGCCGAAGTGCCCTCACCAATTTTACCGCCTTCATTGATACAAAGTTTCATATGATACGTAGAGATGAATGATGTAGAGGACTGTCTCCTCTCTGGGCGAGCCGCGTCCACTTTGTGAGGCATGCGTGGTCACTCAGCCGTATCAACAACAACACTCGTGTGACTCACTTCTGTTAGCGCCTCTTGTAATTCGCATATTAGCATTATTCATGTACGAGACCTAGTTAACATAGTGTGATATGTCTCGCTGCATACCACTGCAGATACCTTATTAACTACCGTGGTCTGTTCAAAACGGAAATTGCAACTATATTTCACTGATACACTATTTATAAACCCGGATGTGGCGTCAATCTCATCCGATAAATAAGCAGTGACGTCAATCCAATTAGATGTTAACTGTGGCTATACATATTTCTTATGGGAAGTGCTATGCTTTGCGCTCATTTGAATTGAAGTCACGCGATTACTGAGGGAGGAACCTTTGTTTATGCCCTGTGTTATCTTTACCTTACGTTATCTGAAGGTCATAGATGTTATGGTGTTGTATCTCTGTGAGCTTGAAGGTGGGAAGTTGAAAAGTGGTCTATATAGTCGATGTAATTTCCGGCAATTACTTCACCGTTAGATGTTTTAAGCTAATCTTAGATGCCTTCTTACTGGAGACGAATGATAACTTGCAAGTTTTCCTATATATACGAAATGCTGGAAAAAGGTAAACAATCAGCAATTATAATAAAAGCAATTCAAAAATTTCAATTAGCTATCTTTTGAATTTCATACATTTAACCCTTTTAGACTTAAATTACATACATACATTCTAGGTTCACGTGGACGTTTTTTTGAGTCGCCAAGTCCGTTAGTTACGCCGGTAATGTAAACGCGTCGTCAGTTGGCGCCCACATGCTCTATTGAAACGATACGCGTCACCGTGATTTTAATTTTTGAGTGTAGGTACCTATCATTGTAAGAACAGTATTCTTTCATTGATCATGGGTGACGAAACACTCATGAAACTAGTTCAGGAGAGACAATGATCCTTATAACAATTAATTGAAACTATTCTGTTAGTTTATGTCTCTATTTCTTATATGAATTTGAATTTGTGAATTAGGTAGTCATTGATTAAATGATTCGCACATTTGTATAAAGCTGAGATATCGGTTGAATTAATTATAAGTCCATGCCAAGCCAATTAATGGTACAATAATATTGTCGTTGACAGGTTTCGCTAATTGTTTTTTTTCCTACGCGAAGTGCCTCTTTCAATTTTCATTTGACTTGGCAAATTGTTCCTGTTACCACAGACAGAATATTATGTATACCTTTGTCTATTTCAAATTTTGGGATGTATCCTTGATCTTACGAGATATTTTACTCCCCCAAAAAATTGCATAGTAAATCGTTTTCATTATACGTCTTCAACAGTGCCGTCATACGTCCAGTTGTTCGTACAAGTTATCTAGAATATTCTTTACATATTTATCAATCATAAATTAACCTTGCTGGATCAGATAATAATATCATTTCGTCGTTATCTATTTCTTCGCGCCTGTGTAGAAGCAGTTTTTGTTTTGTTTTATTTTCAACAAATCTAGGAACCGGTTCGTTGATTCGTATCGGAAATCTTAAATATCTAGGTGTTATATGAGTGTTTTGTGTAGCTTTATCCTGGTAGTGTACATTGAACTTATTTGTTGAAAGGCTGACAATAAATATCCACGTAATAGACTGATTGATCAAACTTGCTTCTTTTGACCACTTTGACCGTGAAATTACGATCGTACGAGCGTGACCGTGTCGCGTGTTCATGCAACTCCGCGCATATTTGCGTTATTTGCTATCTCTCGTATAATAGCGCAAAATGTAATATGGATCATATTGTTTGAATGTTGTTGTTGGACGTTTATTGTTTGGACGGTGTTGAGAGTTCCGGCTACGGATTTGAAATTGTTTCCACGAAGCTGTTTATTTATTTTATGTGTATTTTTAGTTACAATACTTTTTAAATTTACTGTCCAAAGTCGCCGTCACGTGAACTAAATTGAGTTCTTCGACAAACCTAAGTATAAGCGTGTTTTCTTAAGTGTTAGCAGATTTTTAAACCGCAATTACGATAACTTGAGGAAGATAGTTGTTTGTCTGTACACAGGTCTAGTTCTCAAACTGATTATTAAGTCATTATCACGTGTCTGATAAAGGAAAACGTAAAAAATCTACGAGATTACCTAAGAGTTTTCCATAATTCTCTCGAAAGTTTTTAGTCACACCCGTTAATAACTTCGATATCAGTAAAAAATTACATTGCGTAACTAATGAATTTTTATGAACATTATTTTCGATAAAAGTGTTAATGAAATGCGCTTTTAAAATAAATTTTGCAAATATAAAAGGTGATTGATTGCAGTTGATTTAAAATGGTTTTGGAATAGTAAAGATTCCATCAATATACATCATCGAAGACTAGATCTTTGACGCTTAAGCATCTTCGTTATTTAACCGGTTTATTTTTTTATCAAATTATAGATCTCATTTTATGTCCGGTTGCTCGTTTGAGTGCCTATTGCTATTTTAGGTTAGTATCAATAAACTCTGGTAACGATCAAATCGTGATGTCATTTTTGTTTTTTCAACAATGAATGTAACTTTAGATGAAGTGATAAATTGATACAAATCGTCGATAGTTTCAACTGTTCCTAGGTTATTTTCCATTAAATATTTAACGTTTCTCTTTGATGTGTTTTGTTTATCTGTATTTATTTTTATATCTTCTGCTAAAGTTTTGATTTTATGAAGACTATAATTTGCTCACCTAGGCTAGAGTAATGAGCAATTAATTGCTTTTTTCAAGGGACATTTGCTACAATGCCCTGAGTCTACACCTGCGAAAGTTTTTATCTCCTAACGAGATCATTATTAAAGAAAATAGAGGCAGGTTGATGTCGATCCTGATTGATGTGTCTAAAGCCCTACCGGTCTTATCTCGACTACCTAATAGCTTTAACGAGATTACGGTACTTATTCACATCAATACATACCTTCCTTATTACTCATGGATTTTAAAATTTTTCTGCTTCTGAATTCTAATATTCGTAGTTCGAATCCTGTGTTACATCTTCAATATAAACTTTTATCTATAGATAGTAAAGAAATAGATCAGCATAGAACTTTTGTTTTCTTTCAATTAAACTCTTAACTGTAACACTTAACTGTAAAAAAGAAGTATATTTCACTCTCGTATTTTTTATTGTTGTGGATCATAAAACTCGTGTAAACCTTTCATAAAAAATGTTCTTGAAGATATTCATGACAATGAAGTGCTACAAGAACATAGCAATAAATTGTACTTATCTACATGTGTATTCAGAATGTGTATTTCCAAACACTAGACGTAAATAGGTACAGTTTTATTAGCATAGTTTATATTATTTGCATATGATCGCTATTTATGAGTAATTTTTTGCTCACTATTGTAAGTGGCTTGATTGCTATCGCGTCTAATGACCGATTCCGCAAGCTATCCATGGTGTATTTGCTGTCGATGACTCATTGGCCTAAGTATACAGTATCTAATACTATCTGAGATCTCTTTGATGTTTTATCTGCAACTTCGGTTAATATAAATTATTATATTCAAGTCCTGTTCAAAGCAATTACAATAATAACGAATTACGTTAATGTTATTAATACCTTATGAATGTTAATAATCTTTAAGTCTTTAATTAAACAAATTAAAGACTTAATCGCAATATCCATACCTAATAATAAATTGTGTTTGTCTTATGTAAATACTTGAGTAATCGTAAGTCATGAAGTGGTAACGTGTGAAATAAATGACGTAATTTGAATGTGTACCTAAAAGTCCTAAATTCAGTAATGTCGTCGATAAATCAATAGCAGGCAGCCTGTTAAATCTGGCATGTCGGTGCGCAATAATATCCATCAATTGCAGCAATATGAGTCGAATGCGGTTATTTGGCAGGCGCAGGCGGTTCACGACATTTAGCCGAGAAGTGCATGCCTACATTAATGCCTTCACGACGTAGCGGTTGCGGTATTTGACGAGTGTTGAATTTGCAGACGCGCTTATGACGGCGGGAGGCGGTGGTTACTTAAACCGGTCGGACACCTTTGTCGCGTCCACTGCCGGCTTTAGGTGACATTCGCAAAAAGTACGCAACTGCATGCACAACATCGCCGGATTCTTAATCGATGCTTTGATATCGAACTCGAACATAAACGTACGCTTCTAAACTGGATCATTATACGAGGCATTGATTTGCTTCGCCCCGAGTCGCTATTTAAACCGGTTGGGCTCTAGTCTGTGAACATAGACGATTATAGACTCTTGTCCTGTGAATACAGACGGACGCATCGCATTCCCACTTGCGAGTGGACAGATGGACAGTAATGATTCCATTAAAATAACCATCGTGAGCCTCTTAACCGTTCGGGCCTACGAAACGCGTTCTCCTCTGATCTACGAGTATGGCATTAGTTATTACTATAATGTAAATTGCGATAGAAGCGCTATAAGTGCGTACGTAGGTGTAATACATGCAGCGAGACAAGTAAAAGTAGGTAGTGAGGGAATGCAGTTGGATTGTATATGAGTGAGTGCATTCGACACGTTGCGCACTCGCCCGACTTGGTCACATCGATTTTATGCACCATTGCTGCAAGCTCATATTCAATCGGCCTCTTTATAAATAATTCGCCGACCCTCATACGGGCCTGTTGTATTAATAATAAACGCGCTCAATCAACCTCTTCATGTGCCAATTAAATATTTATAAGGGTTATACTCTTCTGTATTTAGTAGTGTCTTACAAGTTTGCAGGTTCTGGTTTTTTGTCGTGCCCTTTTTTGTTCTTAAATTATCCATTATATTAATTGTTGGCATCTACTCAACTTTTATTTTTGAATAACGGTTAAGTTGGGACATTTAAATTGAGATGCTCATGCAGGATTAAACGTACATTTTGCTCGTTAATGTTAGAAATGTCTCAACATGGCGTATAACTATGAAATATTGTTAGATTCAAATGAGTTGCGAGATATATCTGAATGTCTAGGAACAGGGATTATTGCGTATTAACGGCACGTCGTCGTGAAGGGCGCACTGGGAATCGGGATAAGCCGGTCCAACGGCCATCTTAGCTTTTGCGTCGTTTAATAAAGCCCCTGCGACAACTGCACGCCTTTGTAGGGTTGACTGCCATAATGCTCTTATAAGTACACTGTGCACTACTTTATGTAATCTTGCTATGCTACTTTACCTATCATGTCATGAATTCCTTGTGCTCGAGAAATTTATTCACGACGTTGACATTTATTTAGGTTCTAAAACTGATTCTATTATAGTTTGCTGCTTTATATTTTTGACGGTGCTGTTGTTTATTCGGGCTGATTTTGACTTATTAATTGTAAAACAATCTATAGTTATCTAAGCGTAGTTTTTCCATACCTATAATATTTCATGGGATGCCAATTACTTGTCGTCGTTCCTTTTATATTATCATCTTGTTCTTTAATCTGTAAGGTCTTTCTGATCATTATCATTCGACACGATTTCGGAGTTAATAAATAATTAAAATTTTAAATAATCGTTTGGGTTCGTTTCATTGTCTGTTAATAGAGATTAAGTTTATATGATTTGCCAAACTTGTACGAGTCGACTAATATCTTTGTGTGAATATTATATAGTAATGTCGTGTTCTGTATAGCACATAACGAGAGTGGCCGCGATCCAGCCCTAGCTCCCGATCGGGTAATGCAAAACGAGCCTCGGGAATAAATCGTTTACATGGTTGTCGGCGTAAACTGGTCCCGCTGCCTGCCGCGCTCGATGATACCTCCCGGAGGTAGGAAGCCAGCGGAGATGTCGACGGCTGTCAAGTTATGCAACTATGATGGCACCTTTCTACCGCATTATAACGAAACATCATTAGCACAATCATCAACACCCAAATTCACAATATATGTGGATTGTGGATAGTGCCTCTTTCGTTACATTACGCGATTTTAAATCAAACATTACTAAGAATTTCGCTTCTTCGCTAACTGGGTCAAGGAATTTCTAAATATGTAATGTATTTTTAACAAACTGTTTCGAATCAACTTCGATGGCTAGCCATCTTTCACGTTAATTGCAACACAACTTCAGTAGTAGCGAGTTAAAGTAAATCGAAGGAGTTAAAGTAAATCGATAAGTGCGGCTTTTGCGCAAATATTTAATTTAGCTGCGTAGAGGCAGCGGCAGCTCACCGGAGCACGTAGGATACCACATCTGATTATAGTGTACGCACAGTGTTTGTATACATTTGTGCGGTTGGTACACGGTGTATCCGTGCAGTGGCGGTCTTATCTCACCATTAGAGTTATTACGGGCCGGTATCTCGCCCATCGCACCGCTTCGATTGTTTCTGAACGCGCCACAAAGCTGCGCGCTACCGCCGTAATTGACCACTGTTTATTTACACGACGATCTCTTATTTTATACACCACTCTGAGGTTTATAATACTCGATATAATACTCGATATACGCCGCGTTACCTGCTAACGAGGAAGTATCGCGTTTTATTAATGCTTTACTTTTTCAATACATAACGCAGTCACCTTGAGTGTCTTCAATATCACTCAATTGCTCATAGCCAACGTCGTTTTATTGTCATTATATCGTTTAATCTATGTAGACGTTTATTACAGTAGGTACTAACAATGGAGCATCAGGTATTTATAGCGACGGAAGTTATTTGATTTTCTTGGTAAAATTAAAGTGCTGTGTAATTCATGACAACTAAGTTCATCCTATTTGATTAGATTCAATTTGTTATTTATACGTTGATGATTTTTTACCTTGACAAAATGATTGGTTTGAGATATTTTTATTTGTACGATGCTAGGCTTTCCTTTATTTAAAACCTTTCGAGGGTCAATATAATCGTAACTGACATTTTGTTCGAAATGACATGTTGAATTTTTACAAGTCAGTAAACCAGGAACACCTTGCAAATCTACCTGTCCATGGGCGAAGTATTATAGATGTAGGTGAGACAAGCGTGCTGCTCAACGATCGTATTGAAGCAAATTGTGTTCAAGTCTGCTAAGGGCAACGGTACAGATAGCATCGGTTGATTGCCGCCCACGCACCGCGTTGCGATCGCTCGCTTCTGCCCTGTCACTTATCATTAGCCACTGAATCTGTAATAGCTACGCATTTGATAAGTTGTATTGTCGTAATAGTCTGTAGGGAAATAAATCATTGTATAAGGATGCCAATAGCGTAAGTAGGAGACAGTGAATTTGGGTTTTTTTGTGGATGAATTTATCTTCATCGGCTAGTACTTATAGATATTTGTTTATTATTATGATAACACCGTTAGATCAAGAACAATGGGTTGTTGTTCCGTTCAAGCGAAAGAAATATACAATGGTACTTCCGAAAATGGTGATCATAATGTCGCGTCCTTGGATAACTGTAATTTTATACCTAACAGCATTGGTTACTATGGAAGTGTCGTATCCGGTCAAACATCTGCTTACGTAAGAAAAGCCACGTACAAACTTCTGTTTTTGCATTATGAATAAAATCATAATCTACTGACGTGGTCCTTCTTTGTCCAAAGGATATACAAATTTTTGAAATGTGAATTTAGTGAGCATTGAGGTTATTCAAATGATCTAACTTTAACTCCTCATTAGTGGCTCATAAAAATTGTAACCACTTGTTAATACTCGTCGATTTATGAAATTAGGACATACATTTTGCACATTATAATTATACGTTTATTACACAAACAGAACTAGCCATTGTATGTGCAGTTGTAAAAATGTATGTAACATTCACAACACTGCTGCACTGTACAAATACGTATCTGCCGTACCTAGTTGGGCTTGAGTATCTTGATGGAAAGGACTGTAGTTCACAGTGCTGACCTAGCTGATAGGTGATCTCGGAGAACTTTATGGAAAGCAATTGTTTTTTTGTATAGTTTTTCCTCATGATCTTTTCGTACAGCTTAAAAGATTAGAGGCGTGTGTACAATCCTCAAAATCAGCTATCACTACTTTTTTATTGTTCAGTAACCCTTATAAACAAGAAAAACACAGGTAACGTGTGAAAGCCCACAATCCGAGGTTTGAATGTTCCCTGCACGCTATGTTGGGGTAGGTCAGGCATTCGTATGGCTTCAAGTTGATTGTAGGTGTTACTTTATGATCGCACGCTTCTGCGCGCTACTATTGTTCTAATGGGATTTGGCCCTCCGCTGGCTTTTCTTGTACATACACCCGTCTTGTTACTCGCCGACTCGAGGTCACGCGTATGACCTGATCTCGCCATTTCTCCACGCGTTTATGGGAATTGTGTGGACGATAATATAATTTAACCGACCGTTTTATGCCGATTGTTATTTATAGCCGTCGATTGTTTATATTACGAAGTGCCTATCCACTTACCCCTTTATTCCAATGACTCTATTTGTAACTAAGTGCGTTAGTCAAGCCGTTTATTCGACGATCACGTCGGAACGAAAGTTGTCCCGAGGTCTGATAAATAATACAATCGTGCAGTGTCTTTCGACGTCAATAATTCTCGAAGCTCGTCTGTGACTTTTGACGTGCCGTCTTTATTCCGCGTTGCTGTGACGAGGTACTGCAATATTTTACACATGATTAGAGCTGAGCGCACCGCACTGTATGGCTAAGCAAATTGCGCCGAACGCGACGCGAAGTCACGATCTGAACTTCGCGGGAACCCGGGAGAATTTCTAGAGAATTCCAACGTAAATGCTACAACAGATATTAATGGTGGTATCGCCGCTCTTATACCGGTTCGCGCTTAGATACCTAATTTAATCGAGTCTATATTTCCCATTGAACGGATAATTATTTCTTCATAACGAACTTTATTAAAGTTACGTTTGATGTGTGCGTCGGTATGTTAATAAACGATTAGATCTTTCCCAAGGATGTCAGTTATTTCGTCATGGCTGCAAGTGGGGAGTTATCAGCTTGTATTTTATTTAAATTAGACATCGCTCCTAGGTTAATTATATCCCGTAACGGTTAAGGAAGCCGCAACCGTATCTTGTCATCGGCGTCCGAGTACTGCCACTGAGTCCACATTACTTAATTGAATACGTTTTCCATCGTAGATGTGTTAAGGGAACTTTTATTATGAATATATTATTTTAATGTAATTATGAATGGTAAAACGCAAATATCGGACAACAGGAAGTTATTTTAGTGCAAAGTAGAATCTTTATCTATTAGGTACTAGACGAGTTTCAATTTTGTTTTTGTAAGTTTCTGAAGAATTATAAAATACTGACCAAAATTAAAATGATTTATGATGGATAGCTATTGGATGTTAAGTTTCTTTGTAGTGACATCGTATAACTGATAGTTCGCAATGGGTTCAAAAGTTTAAAATCACACATTTTCGGAGAGAATAGAAAAACTATGGTCATCAATCACATCATCATCACAAATTTTACTTAGTTAACTAGTTATATTTTTAACATGAATATAAAACGTGAATGAGTATTGGCAAGGTACTTTGGTAAACAGCAGAGCATAACGAGTGGCAGCTACCTAATGCACAAGCTTATTAAATGCATAGGGTCGGGTGTTATTACACGTGAGGTTTTTCGTTCATTTCGTACCCTAAATGTGAACGCCTTAATTAGGCTTGGTCGGGATCTGTAGATAGTGATCGCAGGTATGGTAATGGTTCGTCTAATTCTGAGTCACGGAGGGATCGGCGCCGGCGCGGCTCGTCGAGCGCCGTGTTCCCGATCCGGAACGGCAGTCCCTGAAAAGAAACAAAACAAACATAATTAGGTATGTTTAAATCAATAAAACTCGAAACAATTCGCTTTGGGAATCCTTTTACGGATGAGCTTTTTGGGTGTTCCAAATTAAACATTTGGGCTTTTTTAAACAACGGTTGTAGCTTAAATACTATCACGAAATGCGAATTTGTTGTTATGTCTATGTAGCGTTCCTTACATACATATACAAACAATATATTCAAATTTTAAAACATTATATAGATGACGTAAATAATATTATAAAAACTATTCAGTGACCTAACTCTGAAAAAGTTGGACTATTCACCAAATTATAATATTTTGCGATTAAAACACTTATCTATTACCATATCTTGTAAGCGGAGTTGACTGGTAATATTATAATAATATGCAGTACGTGCCTATTAGGTATACTAATGATTTAGCATTAGTTCCATATTATTGCAAAACCAAGAAGTAAACATAAACAATATGTATAAGTGGTATAGTATGGTATGGTACGGTATATTATGATCGCAACTACCTACTGTTTTACACCGGGCTGAATGACTAAATATCTTCTCGTTAGCTTAGAAACAAAAAATATAAACACTGCTGCGAATCCGTCCTTCACGAGCGATTAGGCACATGGGTTTGATCCACAGAATAAAGTATTAATCAGAATCAATTAACATTATCCAATGTTGTATTTGTTTTGTTTTATACAGCCTTCAGAATGGAACGATGAAGCCCGCAAATATTATCGTGTTGTTTTATTTCGGTGTGTTCGCACCACTTGTATTCATAACGTGACAAAGAGGCTTAGTGACATCACGTCTCACGAATGTTTGACGACGTGGATGTCTGCTGTCTACAGCCGGTACATATATTTGCTGTTTTATGATGAGTTGATGAGCTGACGTAGCTTCCTTTTTCCTTAAATTGATGTGTAAGTGGCTGGTGGATTGATAAATAAAACGCTTCAATGGACTCAAAGTAGCCAAGACATCTTTAACGCCCATCTGAAATGTAATATGCTAATAAGTAATAACACATTTGGAAGTCGTGTTATTTAATATCCATGGAACATTGTTACAAAATATTATACAGTAAATTATGATACGCTTTGATAACTTATCAGACAATCAATCATGATTTTCTTTGCAATAATAACAGGTAAGATTCTGTTGATACAGCGAATTACGATGTTGTTAGGTATTGTTTTGGAAGGTTATCTTTTATAAAAGGGTACGAATGTTTAAAAATCGAAATAAACAGCTTTGAATTTTGAGTCATTCTAATGATGAATGCAAAAGACGTGTAGCCGATCGACCGTGTCAACTAATCATGTTGCCTTTTTGCAATAATATCCACATGTTGTCTTTTTAAAAGGTTATTTGGATACTGGCATATTTTATGATGCAAAATACGCCTCATTTTCTGACAATATTTCTAAACAGATGCCAGGAAAATTCTTGTGTACTTAAGTAAGCAAACTATACGCTAACTCTCAGTACGTGCGACATTTTGATACATTGTTTTAAGTGTTAATGTAAGTATTCTAGCTATCACAGTACTTAATAAACCTAATATTCTATTCCACTTGAGTACTTCAGTCGCAATGGTCGGCGTCTATGAACCATCGAGATGCGTTTTAATTGAATATGATTAGCATGTGTTTGCGCGATAAGTGAATCAATATCAGAAGCATGTGCTTTAATTAACCACTTGATTCTTCCAGAAGCTGTACTCTAAATATTATGGGTCATAATTCTGTGAAATGGTATTGTGACTAAGCCTTAAGAATTACTGGTATTGTTTGGTTCTCGAGATCGACAAATTTTCGGGGACAGATAGTACCTATCCTAGTAACATATTCATATGACAATATCTGTGTAGGGGATTTCTTCATGATAATAATTATCATAATAGTTACATAATTTAAGATAATTTCTTAAAAACATTCCTCTACGCCGATAATAAAATTAATCTGCATACAAATAATAATGTATAGGTTTGGCCCCGTTACAGTTTTATTATCGCAGGCGAATGCTAAATTAAAACTATATAATGTAGCGTAATAATAATTATATTTTCCAGCAAAGAATTTGTAACACATAAGTTTACACTGAAATGCGTGAAATGTTATTATGAATGGTTAACTCGATAAAAACTATGTGTTATGGCTTCAGAGCTCACGTACGAGTATGTGTTAGCGATGCAGCGTTGGCAAGTTGCTCTCCATTACTCGTTTGATTCTATCGATTGAACGTTATTCCGGTTTCGAGATTACAGATAATGTAATTATAGTCGTTTAACTTTTTTATTTGGCGGTTTTTATCTGATTCTCGTTTAGAAGCCTTGTTTGATATTCATAGTGTTTACTAGCCGATGTGTATCGCGGTGTTGCTGGTTATGTTTATTGACGATTTCAATTAGGAGCGATGTTAACTAGTGTAGGAATATAAATGCTATCGGTTTAAATACAGTTACAATATTCAATGCTTGTTTAATATAACAGGAAGTCATGACGATAACTAGGGTAAGAGTCGTCTGGTTATTTACAGTTATCCGAGATTATGGATAGGCAGGCTATGATATCCGAATTTTACATAGCATGAAGGGTAGATCTAAGAATAAATGAGCTCAAAAGTGGCCTAGCTCTACAACTTATATAAGCGAAACCAGAAAAGTATGTTCCAATGAATTTCTTTCAATATTTATCCTTGTTAGTTATAACTTGAAACCTATATTCGTACTTAAGGAATTTGCGGGTAAACCTAAATATTTATAATCACAGTCATGCTGTGATTAATATAAAAATATAAAAAAATCTTGTAGGTAGGTGTAATATTTTACTGATTACTGAAAGTGCATCTGAGAACTTTTCAATGTTAAGTAAGTGCGGCCTAGTCGCCAACGTAGCGTATAATATTTGTCAACACATACAAGTAATGACGAGCGGTGTGTTGCGGCTCAATTGTGGTGCGAGTGCTTCACGCTCGCGTTTCGCATTGCATTAATCTTGCGGTTTTTGACGTGACATGCAGTTTGCACTACATGTAGCATGCTTAGTTCTTATAAACCACACGATAATATTGTTGCATTATATGCTCGTTTTATTTATTTTTTGTTTGATGTTTTCACTTTCATTGTCGTCAAATATAACAATAATGATCGTTATGGTTTTATCTATAACTACCTAATTTTGAATTATGAATTTTCGAATGCAGTGCCGTGTACGCCTTGTTTTCAGTTTAAATAAGTTGTATATAGAACGCAAGATAAACATAGTTTTGGTCTCAGTTTTTGATCTGCATACCATAATTGCGCATAAACAGTGGACTGTTTAAGTTCATAAACTACACACTGAGTATACTTCTCCAAGTGGCATGTGCGTGCTTATTAATTACTTTGTATGTAATACTTTCACAATGACAATATGTCATTATCCAATTGTGGTACAAATATAGTTGTTTGTAGAAGTTAAAATTGCATTGATGTTCCTCCCTAATCTCTACAGTCTGAGATACGTGTTCGTTTCAAGCAGATGGACGGTTATAAATTATACACCGGTGTAAACTGTGTTAACTGTTGAAAGCTATAAACGAGTCAGTTATTTCAGTACTACAATTGTGTATGTAAGTTGTTGGTGTGTAAAGTTTTGGGTGTTAAGTTCCTAATTTTTGGGACGAACAGCTTCTATTTTCGAATTTTGCTACTTGATTACGAACTGTAACTATTATCAATCGAGATTGGCAATAGTTACAACGAATTGAGGCTCGATGAGATAAGTATATAGTTTTCGAATGATAAAACTGTAATTATCCAATACTACCTGTTTTTATGAATGTTTAAAAGTAATAATCGAATAATTTTCATATTTATTCTGATTGTAGAAAGTAAAAGAAAATATTATTTTGAAATAGCGGATTGTGCTTCAGAGAATGTATTAAACACGATGTATACGCAAGTCGAAATCTGCCAATGTGCATTGTTATTACATTTATTTAAGGCAAACTGGATATCTTGTTCGTTGTGTTAGTGTGTTACGTATGTCGGCTTTGGTATTCCTTTTGTCCTTGTGTCGCGTTATGTTTTTTGGCCTGCCATCAATGCGCTTGTTGGCGTGATGTTCATTTACATATGCCCTTGAAATGTCGGTTGCTTTGTCAAATGCAGTTAGCTATTGTTCGTTCGATGATATTATCTCAACAGACTTTCTGAACATACCTATCTACACGTTGGTACAAAGATAAAAATATTATTCCATTGTATAATTTATGTGCTACCCAAATTGCTATGAACTAGCCATATGCCACAAAAAATTGTAGCAGACAATGAGGTTCGCACATTCGAAATATCGAGGTGAGTGAACCTCGTAGATGAACATAGCCAATCGTTTTTGTAAGTTCTCGGGCAACAAAAACAGATTTAAATAAACTATTTGTTGAACGGAGACGGGCCGAGTTGACTTGGAATGTATACTTCATTGTGAAACATGTGCTTACCACGGAGAGGGTTTCGAGTGCTTTTTAATACGATTCTACAACTGGCGCCCTAATTGGGACTAAATATTACTTTTATGTACCTAATTAATTAATGCGCCGTGAAATTTAATATACTAAAAATATATATTAGAAATATAGTATTTGCATAAAATACGCGTATGTTTGTCAGATATAATCCGTAATGCACGCTTTGATAATAATATCTGTCTAAAAGGTGTTCCCGCGGATTAAAACTGCAATTTAGTCCACGTGAGCCAACGAGCAAATTAAATGTCGGTACCATCAGGTATCGCGTACCTGCTGCGTGTTAAGTAAAACGTTACGTAGTATAAGGACGTCATGCTTCGTAATTTAGTCGGGTGTACACAGTATGCGAGTGCAAAAAACAATTTATAGAGATTAACCGTCGATATGAATCGTGAATATAAATGAGTGGAAACAAAAACGAGATGTGTCTGAAAGAGAAATAATAAGTAGCGTTCGACAGCGATCGTCTAGCCGCCGGCGTCGTCCTTGAGTGCAGAAATCCTTGATGAGTACAATCAACCGCCACCGGATAGCACTTCTCGTGCAGGGCTGCCAATTAAAGTTTTGACCATTCCCATTACATTGCCGGCACATATGCTTGCCGTAAACAAGGAAATTATACCCGATTGTTGTAAATCTTGTCACTCGTTTATTTTTTATTTGGCAGACGGTTGCGTTGAGGCATGAGTTGTAACTCGTAGAGCGTTTTAATGGTACGGTCTTGAGATTTAACCTTAACATAATTGAATGAGAACTTTGAGAGAGATGCGTGGATTCTTAAAGTACATCTCTGTATATTTTACCTTATATTTAAATAAGATTTAAATTTTTATGTATCTCGACCGAAGCATAAAAAATTGTGATCGGTAGCCTTCATTTGGAAAGTTTGAGCATCGAATCAAAATGATTGATTATTATAAAGATAACACTTTAGGTAACCCTATCTAATAGATGTTGCGTAGGTGCTAGCAAATGTGAGGACAAAAACTAAAACTGAAAATAAATGGTCGAGAAACGCCTATTAACGGCGCTCGCCATCGATACCCGCTCTGATGCTGACTGCTCGCCGTATATGTAAACCGATTATATATTATGCATCTCGATAACGCAGAAAAACACTTAGCTCACACATAATCCACCCTAGAATAGTCCTCTAAAACAAGATTGTATTGGTTAATCGGAATTATAAAAAATATATCCAATGATATCTTGTTTTTTCAATGCTGCAAGAAGGTAAAGTCGTAATTCTTCTTTCGTCATATTTTCATTATCTCCATAGTTATAGAGTTATTTCACAAAAGAGATCTGTTAATTATGTAGAATAGGCAAATAAATCAATTAAGATTTCCGGCAGTTTCAACTATTTGCGCGTACTCACAAACTGCTACGTAAATATGTCACGCTTAAAATTCAGTCGCGGTTTAAATTGAATTTAACTCGAGCTACGGCCTGTCAACTTATCGAATATAAATTCTCTTAATAATCGTTACCAATTATGTGAGTGTTCGGCCTCGTGTTATCAATCTTTGCAGAAATGCCTCAACATGCGATTAAGGTGTAGGATTAAGATCTTTTTGCGTTGGTGAGTAAGGAAGAAAATGTGTTGACGGGTTGGTGTTGATTGATCATTTTGGTACAGAGCAAGGCGGTGTAGAGGCGTGCCCGCCAGCCTGCCGCGCCGCTCCATGAGAAATGTTGGACGTTATGAAACCATCGTCAGTTCGCTCAACGATCTCCCGCAAAAATTACAGTTCTATCGAACCAACTGTCTTTGTTCTATAGCCACTTATGTGGAAATACCTACTTAGTTCCACGTGTTTTCTGCTTTGATGGAATTTAAGTGATCACTTTAGTTATTGTTTGTGAGATTCATGTCCAATTTTTATCCTCACAGGCCCACAGTGAGTGCTTTGAACCCCGAGATTAAATCACTGAAATTTATGTCCAGAAACGGGGAGATAAATTCATAACTGCATGGCATAATGATTAAAGAGTAAGTCATTGCCGTGAATGTGCAAAAACTTAAAATGCTTACTTCGGATTAATTTCCTAAAATCATAGATATTTACATAATAGTACATATGGAATTGAAAATTATTATACAAAATATCAGTAGTTCGCTATTGATCGTAGAAACAAAGATCGTGTGTATAAATACATTCCGGGACGGCCTTTCTCTTGCCCTTCCGCGCAGCGATCTGATATCGCTGCCTCTGGCGCTCGATTGTCTGTCAAAGTCAAGTTCACGGTCTGCTCCGAGTCTCACTGAAACAAAAAAAAATTAAAAATGCCTATCTAATTTTAATAAATTGCTTCCGTATCTTTATATTCGTTTCTACCATTAGGCTCATTCTAGAGTTTTTTATTTATGATGACTAAAAGCTGCGTTGATTCTGTACCTTCTTTTCAACTGCCATATTAAATACGTTGAGTTTGAAACCCGACGTCACCTCTACTGATTTGTGAACATCACATTTGTTTAGAAGTAGTATATTTGCGGAAGGTCTATATTTGCTTTGCCTACAATATGCGTTGGCTATTTAGGTACTTTCTATTCATCATAAGACAACTTAAGATCAACCTCAATACACGATCATTCTGAGGCGTTCTATTAAGTATTGTTCTCGACATTTGGCGCCGGGTCGATGACTCGTGCAATCAACTGTTTAGTTTTGTTTGTTTCGCTTTGTCACGAATACTGCTTTAGAGCATGTTGTTTGATTTCACAAACATTAGCTACTAACGTGGGGTTACCATCATGTTTTAATAAATTATTGAGTTCATGGAGATTTCTAATAGCAACCATGCCATTTCTGGAATTTAAGGCCTGCTCTCATACTGTAACTTTGCTTTCTAATGGTGAGATCGTGTTAAGGCTACAAGGCGAAATGGCTTTGATTGGATTAGGCAATGCATTTCTAATGCAGCAAATAAGATTGTTATTAACTTTATTTTATATTAACATTATAGTTTTAATACTTGCTACTAGTATATTTTTATATGTTACTAATATTATATTACGGCATTACACCTAAGATACGGTACCTAATGTTAGTGTAGTGTAGAGCCAACTGTCAGATATAAATCTACTCGGATCACGAGGTTGTTAATACGATATTCGTGTCGACGCCGTCTAAGGTACATAAGCAGGCACCGTTATCCTATTGTCCATTCAAGTACTCTAAGATTTCATATTTGTCTGTGTGGCTTTTCTATGATTGTATGATTTAATTCCGCTCGCCAGACAGACAATATCGGTCAGATCTATTTCACGCATAGCTAAGTTCGTTCAAGCGCTAGACGAGAATGACTAAAATAACCGGAATGTTGTGGTTCTCTTTGTGGATTATTACGAAATGAAGTGAAATTTTAAATTATATTTTCTAGTGTTTTATAGGTTTAATTAACGTACTCAGGTTTTGCTCGGCGTTGAGTCATGTACGGAAGGCCTAGTCGCCCTTTTAATCAAAAATAAAAGCGGGTAAATGTGCCGTTGCCTAATTAAATTCTAATCTGATGTAAAACGTTGAAATGTTATTTGATTTTTTATTTCGTTTCCTAGGAAATGTACAGTAGGTAATTATTTCGATTTTAGTAATCGCAACGAGTGTACCTGTGTTGTTCGATATACATACGTGGGTTTCTAGTGGGGTGGTTTCCGCGGCGTTTGATATGCGAGCTGATAACAGCGCTGCCCACGCGACACTTTCTCAACCCCTTGCAGTGCGAGGGTTGCTTGCCCTTCCGCCTTATTGATTAAAGCCCTTGGAATATGAACTAAATGAGGAAAACAATATGCTTGCTGCTAGTTCAACTAATCAATTTCTTTTGTAAAGAAAGTACTAAGTAGGTTCCTTTGCCATTTTGATGAAACAGAATTTGTAATAAATCGAAGTATATTTCCACATTATTACAAGTAATACTTCGATTCAAAAGCAAATGTACTTGATCCACTAAGACGTCTTGCTTTATGAGAACATTAAGCATACAACTACTTGCAAGAGGATAAATAGACGTATACACATTTACACAAGCGAGTGATGGACGATTTAAATAATAGAAACGTGCCGTGTAGTCAACGAACAGCTTTTGTTTCTAATGTAGGTACTATTTTAGCACTCGTGAAATGTGTTTCTTGCAGAAGAACATATTGTACAGAACATGATTTCTAATCTGGCGTTTATTGTTTACTGGCCGATACCGCTCCACTGAGCTAGAAGGAAAATTTTTCATCTTTGAATAATGGTAAACGTATCAGTGTAAATATTCACAAATAGCGTCTAAAAATTAATTTAATCTAAATACAAAATGCGACAGATTTAGATAATATATATAAATATTTTTGGAATTATTATCTTTGAAAGAACAATTTTTGGAAATAATCATGAAATAGGATTCCTTTTGGCATTTACAATCCACTGAGTGTTATTTACTTTACTTAAAGCCGTGTAGAATTGCAGTCAATTAGGATTTTGCTTGCGACATTGTACGGTCGATGGTATAGTAATTAATAATTGTCCTATTGTATTTTTTCTTGTGGATTAGTTAAGTGTTTGTTGCGTAATTGTTTTTGCAACACATCTTTGCATTTGTTTTATTGTATTTTAAATCGGGCATAATGGTCGGTTGAGATCTCAAGACTAAGCTGTAAGTTTCTTCAAATGGCTATATTTTAGTTTGACAGGCACTAGAGCACATGACACTTTGCAATAAGACGTTGCATTACTCGCATCTCAGTCTTTACGAGTAGCAGCATACAGTTGAACTCTGTCATCACTTGTTTTTAAATTTAAGTTTAATGGAACATTATTTTTTTCGTTGATCTGATCAAATCATTTTCTTTCCCGCTTCTTCAATCGTCAGCGACGCATCATTGATGTCTTAGGTGTTACTTTTGTCCATAGACTATCTGATTTGTTTACCATCAGGTAGCTCGTCTATGTAACTATTCTCTGTACGTTGGTCGACTATTGCTTATTAAAAATACATGTATTTGATTTAGTGCTCTCTTGCTTACAGTTCACATCGCCGGCGGCGGATAGCGCCGCGTGCGGCAGCAGCACATCGTCATCGACGTCATCGTCGTCATCTTCGTCATCGTCGTCGTCATCGTCATCAGACTCGGACAGTGCGGAGGCTGCTGGCGGCTCCGCTCATGGACCCGGTGAAGATTCTAGTGCTGCACTCGCTGCTGCTTGTCAATTACAGGTCGGTACAGAACTCATTCAGGTTGGGAACTCACATGTAACCGTACAGTACCTAAGTAGCTGGTGTCAGTGAATTAATTTATGCGCTCGAGTAATTGGTATGTCTAGTTTTTTTCAACTTCGTTCTTATATTTAGAATCAGAAACAGGTTTCTGTAGTTTGTCTTGATTTTAATTTAGTTTTTGCTTAATGAATCTGTTTGTATAATTTAGTTCTTTTTAAATTAGTTTATATAATTTATTATTCAATTAAAAAATTGTGCTTTTGTATATCGTAATATGTGTTGTGTAGGTATGTGTTGACGGTTAATAAATAATCTAATTAGATGATTAAAGATAGCCACTATAGCCACTGTGACGTTATAGACTGAAATACATTCCACAGGTCATCGACGATGCGGACCTTGCGGAACTATTTCCAGAACAAACATCGAGCGCGCCGGCGCAACAGCCCAATTTCTCGACCTTTGCCGTTCATAACACATCGCCAGACAATGATGATAAGTCCATTGTCGACAATGGTAAGGTCTAGTCCTCATTTCTTATCTATGTCTTATTAAAAATAATTTATCACATATCTAAATATATCTTTACAGGGGACGGATCGAGTAGTGAAATGGAGCTTACCCCACAATTAGTAACAGCAGCTATTCAAAGAGCAACAGCTGATTCTTCAGGGTCAGAGAACGAATGTTCGAATTCAGAATCGGTTCACCAAAATACTACTCACTACGCATCCAGCTTGTTGCAACAGTTTGAGGCACAAACTCAATTGTTGAGTAGTAGTGCGCCTATAAATCCAATCGCATCTGGTGCCTCCTCATCACTGTCTTGTGGAATAAATGCAAGTTCAATAGACAGTGTGAGTACTACAATAAGCGATTGTGTACTAGGTCAAATAAACAACTTGCCGGAGATTCCACCAATAACTCCAACTTTCTTAAATAATTCGCAACATTTGAGCAACCAACAAACAGAAGAAATCTCGCAAATACGTAAAGATCTTGAGGAATACTCATCCGTGTCAGATACTGTTAGTATATCCATCCCGAATCCGCCGAGTTTAGAAGACTGTGTTGATAATAATGATTTTATGAATCTTGATATTACTCCAGGAGGATCAGAATTGGGAAGTGCTAGCGATTTGTTAAAAAGTTCACCTATAACTATAGGCAGTACAGATATTAATTCGATTAGTCATTTAGACCATCAAAAATTGGACACTATCAGTACTAATTCTGTAGAATCTCAAGAAGATATAAAAAATGACATAGTATTAGAATCTAGAAGGAAAAGAGGCCGCCCACGTAAGGTAAGAAAAAATGAAGAAAGTGCTGAATCTCACAAAGAAGATAAGTCAGTGGTTAACGTAATTAACGTCTTTCATAATAATAATGATCCTCCCAATGTTTCACCTGATTCAGGAATTTTATCAAATCATAATTCACCCACACATTCACCGTTGCGAAGGCATGATATAGATGAAACACATAACAGATTAAGCCGAAGATCAGTTCAAAAAGAAAATAACACAGTTGAAAGAAAAAGCATGCGGTCCAAATCTAAAACAAGAAGTAGAATTCATATAAGATCTGATTCGAGTGATTGTGATTTTCAGAAGAAAAGAATAGAAAACGAAATTAAACAAATCAAAACAGAAGCACCATCACCTATTCCCTTAAAACAAGAGCAAAATAAATTTGAGAAAGCTAAGAAAAATGATCATAAGTTAGATATTGCTGCCTTAGATAGAATGTTGTATGCTACTGACCGAGTATTATATCCTCCACGAAAGAATGTTAGAAAGCCACAAGCCAAACCAAAAAATCCAAAATCTGCACAAAAAACATTAAAAGATAAGAATCAGTACGACTCTGCCGACAGTGATAATGAATCGCTTCCAGCAAATAGATCAGTATTATCTGGAGTGTACGCGAAAAGAAAAGAAGTTAACAGCAAGTTAGCCAACCTACCAAAAAAGAATAGTAAAACATCAACCAGTGTTTGGAGAGATAATCAAAGTGAAAATGAAGCCGCCGGGGATGATCCTCTCGATCCTACTTGGAAGCAAATAGATTTAAATCCGAAATATAAAGATATTCTCTCCGGATATAAAAGTGACCACGAATTTAAACCATACAAGAGCTGTAGTAGATTAATAGAATCCGGGTATAAGAGTGATTATGGATGTAGATCTGGATATAAAAGTGATTGTTATAGATCAGGGTATAAAAGTCAATCGGGGTATAAAAGTGATAAGTCGGGATATAAAACTGACTACAGCGTCAGAAGTATGCGAAGACGAACAAGGAAGTTTAAGAAAACAAGATCGGTCAGAGACAGGTCTTATTACAAGAATCAGAAACATTTCGTATCTGATCAAGAAATATTGTTGTTAACAAATAAAACATTTAGCAGTTTAACATTGGGCCACAGTTCAAGTGATTCCGAATGTGAAACTTATCTTCGAAAACCAAATGCGAGTCCGAAATACATAAGTGTCTGTACCAAGTATCCATTGCCTTCAAAATATGATTATGGTTTCTCAAAGATGAACCAAAAACATGTATTGCGCCCAAATTCTTCTGATCCATTCGCTCCTGGCCCAGTTTTTAGTGGGCTGCAACGACCCGTCACAACTTACAATATATTTAAAGTCAGTCATAATAACAATAATACGTTGTTGAAATCTCCTACAAAAGCTAGTTACATTGGAAGCCCTTTACCGGCCTTAAAACCTGTATTTACTCATAAGTTTGGCATATCACCCATTTGTACAGTTGCGAAAACGTCATCGTCAAAAAAGGATGAATTTTTAAGACATTTTCCAAAAGTTGTATCACCAAGAAATCGCAAAGCCAAATCCGGAAGTGCTGTTTCAGGCACAAAGAAAGAAAATTGTTCCAAACAACTTCAAAATATATTTGAACAGGCAAAAAGTAGTTATGTACCGAATAAATCTCTTTCAAGAAATGTATTTCTAAACTTTAAAAAACCACACATAAAACCAACGTATCATATAAAGAAACACAGGAGAACTGTGGTTTTGGCGCCACCTAAGATCAATTTAAATAATACTGAGAGACCATCTCGTATAACTGTAAAGAAAGAAGATAGTAAACATCATAGGCATAGGAGTAAAAGAAGACATCGATCAAGGTCAGTCTCAAGATGTCGAGACTCTTATACTAATAGAAACAGTGCCGATTCCGTCGATCAAAAATTTTCACAAGATATGGATAATCTTATAACACATTTTATAAAAGTTTGTCAAATTGCTCCCAAGCTTATATCAAACGTTACACAAACTCAACCTAAAAACTTAGAAAAAGCGACTCTGGAACCTGCTCCGCCTAAAGTAGTTAAAAGAATGTCGAAGAAACGTAAAACATCAGACAATCAAGAAATTGCAACTCCAACTTCAAAAAGACGACATAAAAAGCTGCAGACAGAATCTCAGAACAAAGGTGGTAAAGAAACAAATGAACATAAACTTCCGCTGAAGAAAAGACACTATCACATTAATTCCTCGACCAGTAATACATTGAGTTTAAGTTTGGTTACTTCAGAGTTTGATGAAAATTCAAAGAATGATGTCAGTGCGGAGACGTTCTTGTGTACTGAAACGAATTGTATGGGAGATATACAAAAAAGCGAAGAATCTTCAAAGGGCAAGACAGTTCAAGATAAAACTAAGAAAGGTGCTGATAATTCAAAGAATGCAACCCCACCACATACACAGGACACAAAATCTCTTAATAGCTTAAAGGTTAACGGAAGTGTTTTGACTGAAAGTGTTTTAGATAAAGCAAATGAAGTTAAATCTGATTTGTCTAAAATTTGCGTGTCTATCTCTATAGATACAGCTGACGATGAATTAACTATTCAAAAACCGAGTGCAGGACATTCCGAATTGTCAAAGAAAATATATGAAACATCTGAAAAGTTAAAAGCCATGCATAAAATGGTGCATGATTTAGAAAAGAGCCTGCCTAAATCCAAAGACACTGAAAATAGAGCCGAATTATCAAAATCAGAGTCACATAAAATTTCATCACCCAGATCTGAAACTAAATCTTCCCCTCTTAGAAATTCAGCTCCTATCGTCACGCCTAAGAAACGCCATCGACTTGAAGCAGACAAGGTTGCGTCTAGTTTAGACCAGGTTGTGCAGTCATTATCAAAAAAGTTATCAGAAGACAAAACTATTAGCCCTAACAGTAATAAAGATACAAATCAACATAATAGTAAAGAAGATAATAAAGATTCAGAGAAGGAGGGTTCTGAAACATCAAGTAATGATAACAATGTAGCTGCCGCGAATAATAATAACAATACAGTTGATCCTTTAAAAAGTATGTCTGCTCGTTCGTTGTATAAAAGTTCAATTCCTCCAGCTCAAAAATCAGAAATCATGACTAGAAAAAAGAACAGATTGGAAGGATTAACTAGTAATTTGGTTTCAAAAATAAATCCAAGTGCAGCTACGAAGGTTTTAGATACCTTATTAAATAATAATATACGTAAATCGATAGAATCTAGAATTCTTGAAAAAGAAAAGGTTGGTTTAGAAAGTCCAGGTAGAGTCTCAGAAGACAAACACAAGAAAGAAACCACTCAAATGAATACGCGAGCAACAGTTATTAAATCTCCAGTCTCTAAAGGAAAAGTAATTGACATTAAAAAATCAAAAGTGTCAGAATCTACAGTTGAACAATGCATAGTTGTTAACGTTGACAAGCCAACCGGAATATTTGAACCATCTATTGATTTAGAGGATCAAATTCCAAAATCATCAATATGTGTTAATGATATATTAAACGAATCAAATAAAACGAAATCCAGATCCAAGGGAATAGATTCTAAAAATTCGTTACTGACCCGTATAGATGCTGAATCTGAAATTCCGCTGGCATTAATTTCTGAAACACCCGATCCCATAATTAGACCTAAAAGAGGTGAATCGATAGCAGCCGTTATATCAGATAAAATCCAAGAAACCACGAGTGGACACAATTTACGCCAGCAAAAAAGAAATCTTAGCAATGAAAACGATGAAGCAAACGATAAAAAGAAAAAGAAAACTTCCAATAGTATATTGAGGGAAAGTAAACTAGTATTGCCAGCGAAGGTTTTGATACCCAAGATTCAAACAGAAAAGTTAGCCATTGAATCTCCAAAGAAAACAAACATAGTTTCTAAAAAGGATGAAACAAGCGAATCCGTGGACAACAAAATTGCTGAAGCTAGCAAAAAGAAGACAAGACGTCGGAAGGCTATAAACAGAACTGGTTTTCCAAGCATTAAAAGGAAAAAGAAGAAAACTGAACAAAATAACGCTCAACATAACTTATCTGATAATCATGCGACATCTGAAGATAATGATAATTCTGCATTTGAACGAGTGCCAAAAGACGGGGAAGCTATGAGTAGTTTCTTAGAACGGACGATTAATAGTAAGAAAACTGAGCTTAAAGTTGTACTAAATAAAGATGAATGTCCCAAACAAGGGCGATTAACCGTGGTAGCTCTTGAAAAACTACAAGGAAAAGATATTTTAACAGATAGTACGAACAAAGCGCCCGGTAGTTCTGAGAGAACTACGAGCGACAAGGAAAAGAAGACTGCGTCCATTTTAAGAGCGCCAGCTTTGCAGCTGAAACCGACTAAAACTGATAAGGATTTGAAAAACCACGTAAACAAATGGGAAGTTCTCAGTGAAACTGATAGCATTCCCTCCTTAGCTAGTTCAGTAAGCAACGACCCTGAGGACAGCATTCCATTGAGCCTACTAAATTTGAAGACCACTAAACCCACTTCTCAGCTACATAATCTGGAGAGGTTAAAACGAAAAACAAGAGCCATGTCACCCTCCCGTGAAATAGAGGAAATATTCTCAAAACGGAAGATCACCGACAAGGGGACTGCTAAAGTTGGTTTGAGACCGAAATCTAGCTTAGCAGTGTTATACCCGAGCGAGAGGAGACTTACACGCAGTTCTGATAACACTAATGATGACGGAAAAGGCAAAAATAAAAAGATCGAGAATAAAAAATCAACACCAGAAGTAATAGTCGAGAAAGCAACAAAGCCAGTGAGCGTGTCTGTAAGAAGAAAGTCGAGATCGATGCAGACCAACAAGAAAATATTAGAAGTTCACTCGAGTTCGCGCGAGAGCTCATTAGACACCGTAATATGCAGCAAAATGATATCAAAATCTCGTGATCCTTCCACCGACACGATGCTCGATCATGACGAAAATGATCCGTTGCCGTTGAACGAGAAAGAAATCGATTTTGAGAAGAGCATCGATGTTCTCTCGAAGACTATCATTTGTAAGAAACGAGTGGCGTCTTCGCGAGACGACAGTCCCGCAAGTAGCGTGGATAACAGAGAGAAGCCGGTGGTGTCTAAGAGAAATCCGCGACTGAGGAAGAAATTCTTAGTTGCTGGTTTATTCTCAGACTACTATAAGGAAGAGTAAGTATTTCAAACTTTTATATCAAATGTTTTTTA
>LGAG01000467.1:258283-283734 GCA_001278395.1 Lerema accius
GTGATACGACGATATACCACAATATAGAAAGACTAAGAGTAGTAAAACTCCATAGTGAGCGCGCTCGAACAAGTTTTACTACTGTTAGTGTTTATATTGTACATATATGTTGTACAGTTGAATCCCTAAGGCTTAGTTACTGTAATTGAGAATCGATGAAACAGGCGCCCTTGATACTGCCCCTTAAGAATAGGCATCTATTCGATAAACTAGTTTTATGTTGATTCATATCTATATCGACACAATACTAACTGTTATGTAAAGATAAAAAGTACAATTAAATATTAAATGCTGACTTAAATTATTATGGAATTGTATTTAATGTCTAAAATATAAGTGTTGGATCAATGTAAAATCAAAGGGTTAAACACAGTTCTTATCGATACAATGACTGAAAGAAGTATTTATATTGGCTAATTTGTTTTATAGTTTATGTGATTTCACCCTGAATCCTTTCATTCACGAAATATTTACCCCGTGAGATTCACCTCTCATAAGGTCTTTTACAAGAGGTATAAAAGTTGACTAATAAGGCAATGTGTTAAAATTGATCATATCTATACTTTTATAATAAACAATATATCTGATAATATGCAATCGTCCGAAAGTATGAACATTAAAATGTTGTAATAGTATTAAAATTGTTTTGTCCACGTAATAATAGTAGTATGTATACTTCGTTTTTTTCGTCGTGATATAAAAGGTAAACAATCTTGGCACAACTTTTATTTATTTCATTAATTTAAAAAAATATTTAGAAGTACACAGAAATTTATTTTAACATAAAATTATTGTTTATTCTTTAGTTTTTTTTTTTAATTTGTGTCTGTCTTATTTTTAAATCGATAATTACAAAAAAAAGACAGTGTAATAATGTTTACCTTTTATATCACGACGAAAAAAACGAGGTATACTGTGTAATATTTGCCCATTATGCCTTAGAGAGATGTGTACTGAGTTATGTCAGTGCCCATCTGACTCCCTTATCACTGCCAGTGATAGGCCTCAAAAGAGCTCCAACTAATAGAAGGTAGCATAATCACTCTATTACACACTACACTTATCTATCACTCTTTTCAATATACTATCTATCCATAATCCTAGCTTAACTTGGGTAATAACTGACACCATAAAGTTGTGACTAAAAGTTGCTAGGCAACCGATTTCAGTACGGATAGATATAGTATTGAAATAGTTTCTGTATCCTGGATAGTGTATTTGATCAGCACTACAGTAGAATATTCCTGCAATTTGACTACGTTTAGATAAACCAAATGCTCCATTTCGGTCCTCCCAGTGACTACCTGTAAGTATATTTTACGGTAGTTGCAGAAATATCGTCTTCCTAACCGTAAACACTAGTAAGCGCGTCGCTTTGAGCGTTTCAATGTAAGGGTAACACCAAGCCTTAAATATCATGGTACAGTCGATTTTAGTATGGTAACATTACATTTACTATTGAGCTAGTACGGCAAGTTGTTGCGAATTTACAGTAAGCTAAATGAATTTTGAATGCATACATACATACATACATTCCTTAGGACTTGTTTGTTAGTACAGGACAATAAGACGGCGGCCGCATCGTCGCGGCCGGTCTCGCTCGATATTGAATCTCGCGCAGATTTTTGTATATATTTTTAATATCATAGCTCTTGATAAATTTAATATTTTTGTATAAAGTTAATTATGTACTTTATTTACGTTTTGTATCATGGACTTATTATATGTTGCTTTCGCTCATACTTTAGAGACCATTTTTTAATTTATTAAATGAGTTAGAGGTCGAAACCTTAAATCTATTTTGTCATAATATGATAGTAATCTCGAGTAAAAGTAATTTTTTACATTTTTCGTACTTACGCTGGTTATAAGACGGCGGTTTATCGTTTAAGTTATAGTTATATTTTTATAGGTTAAATATTGTTATATTATAACAATAAAAACGTAGATTAATGAATTAGTATTAAACGACCAGTGGTGCGAACTGATGTTGAGTGTTGAAAGATTTAATAATGGTTAGGTCGGTCGAGGTAAGTTGTTTGGGGTTGTTAATATAATAATAATAATTAATTATTGCGTTAGTGGTAATTATCTTCCGATATAGTTAGTTACTTTGTCTGGTCAGTGAAACACAACTACAATGGGTAGAATAAAATGCACTGCGATCATGCCTTATATCATGTACTAAAATCTCTCTATATTTTTATGTGTTTAGCTCGAGTAAGGTGTAAATATTACGTTTAAGAGGTTGATTGTTTTATTTAAAATAGAAATGATAATATATTGGTTACTGTATGGTGTATATGGCGGGACACGCCGCGCCCCTCGATGTTGTGATCACAGAGAACAAATTGTTTTTGTTTATAATTTATTTGTACAATACTGTTAGGTTTTTTGACTATTTCTTAATCGCTTTATGAGTATCATTATCAATTATGAACTCCTTATTTAACACTTAGTTTTTTTTGTTCTACTTTCGCTATTATGATTTACGAGTGTAATGCTATTTATGAGTGGCGAGACTGGAGCTACATAGATTAAGAATGTTGATCCCAAAATCTAGTACAAAGGTCCACCGAAATGCCGCACTGGAAGTTTTCTTTATACTCTACGATTACAATTATTTAAATAAATGAATTAATTATACACTCGAGAGGCCTCCGAGCGGAGCCCTGTATTAGACAATTCATAGATAATATTGTTGAATGTTGTAAAAGTATAATAAATCAAGAGATTTAAGTATTTAATGCTCACTGTTCGATTTATTATTCGTTTTGTATGCTTGCACAAAATGTATGCACATTGAGTATATTTAGCTAGACAAGTAATTACACAAACATCACTTTACTTCCGACGATCCAAACTTTTCCCTCTGTAATAGATGTTAAACTTCACATGTACTTAACGAACGTAATAGATTTCAATAGTCAATAATGTAATATTGTTAGATATAGATAATTCCAGCTTTTTGTATGTATTGGTTCCCACGATTCATGGCGAATATATTTATTTTTCAAAACTTGTGTCAAATATGAACATTTTGGGATCAAAATTACGTTTTGTGTTTATGCTATTGGCATTCAAAAATAACTTATTCATATCAATTACCTGAATCTTTATGCCTGTTTAATTTGATATAGTTTCGGTTCCTTATATTACATTTAATTACCATTTCAATAAAGCTTTCTGTTTAGATCAAGATATCTAGTATCGTCCATTATATTTTACGTGATGTATTAAAGTTTTTGATTAAATAGGTCAATTTCTTGTAGTTAAATAAAAACAGTTATCTTTAAGTGTTAAATTAACCAGGGTACAGATTCAGGTAAATGAAATTTAAAAATATTTTTTGAGGAATCTGTTGATGATTTAAAAATATTGAGCAGCTTTACTATTTGTATTTAGGACTTTGTTTTAAGATGCCATTTGTTGTAACTCATGTTTTAATATTAAATTAAAATGAAAATTAATTTTTGTTTTATTTACATCTGGAAGTGTTAGACATATTTATTCTTAATTTTTTGTGGTATCGTAATACCTACGTTTAATTTAGCAGGCATCGGAGAGCGACTCGTCGCAAATATATTACCATTTTTGATCTTATTTTATGGGATAAAAAGTTCAAATTAATATGAGGCCACACAATTGACAACGTATAATATTTATGTGGTAAGAAGTATCAAATCTTAATTCGTATCGGTCAGGTTCATTCACGAAGTAATTCGTTGTTCTGTGGGTTCATTATTGCTCCTGAAGAATCTCACCCGCGAGCAAGAATTTCTACCAATACAAATGATTTAATCATCATGCACTTTCACTGCTCATCTGCTGTGGTTTTTGTAATTATTGTCAGCGGGACTACCAAAAATGTGTGAAAATGTTTTCAAAACTTAATGTGCTAAGGTGTTAGAATATAACTAGAAATGCTTATACACATATAGCTCCTGAGAATACTTCAAGAGCAATACATGGTTCCTACTTTATACATCCTGAGAATTTTCCGCCCAATTATAGGGCAACGGCTGGCGACGTCATTTTTGTCTGGATAGTGGTTAACTCTTGCACAGATCAAAATCGTCACATGTTATTATAATATAATACCTACGCGCCCGTTGTATCAAGAATTACTACCATCTTTGTCTTTTAATTTCGTTTGCTTTTATCTATTCAAGTTTCTTAACCAGCTTTAATTAATAAGAAACGTACCAACGTTTAACAAAATTAAGTGATTATAATAAGCAGGACAATACTTCAAAACATGTAGTCGTAAGTAGGAAATAGAAAGACTAGTGTTTGAAAAAACTAGTCAGTGGGGCGCAAAACTCGTTTGAGCTGGTCTACATAATATTTGGACATGACAAGGCAACGGTACTATAGTCACGTAGGTATGTTGTATGTTGAACGACGGTCAATCAATATCTGGATTAACATTGACCTTAAATAACAATTTAAGTTTACGATTTGTCCTGGGCGAGTAGTGTCTGGCGTTAGGGTCATGCGCAATGAGAAGATTGCTGGCCGCGCGTCCGCCCGCATACTTACACCAGCTACGCACCATATTACATTATTGTTCTACATTACATACACCTAACTATTCCCACGTACATAGCTATGGTTGAAGTCGGGAGCAACATTGCTGAATGTGCTACGTGGATAAGTACAATCTTGCTACAACCGAGATGAGGTTGCTCAGTAGAAAAATGACCGCTAGTAGCATACTCTGTATGTTGAATGAAAGTGTTTAGGTGACATCAACAATTCCAACAATGCTAAAGCCAGTAACCTACATTGGTATAAACCAATTCACGTCAAGATGTTGGAGCCATATGAAGTATGCTCTAGGCCTCCTTCAGTAAAGGAGAAATTTGTCCAATGTACCTAGTGATGTTGGATTGAATTAAATCAACCGTTCATTACCGTCACAAAAAAATCGAAGCGCCTACCGCGTTACGAAGTAATGATAACAGCCGAAAAACAAGAGACCAATAGGCACTCGTTAATTGACTGTCTTACAGAGTTAATAAAATAAGTAAATAATACTTAAGTAGTTTAAATTGAACTTACGTAGTACGACAGTCCTAAACATAATTGGTCATTACTCTGTACAGTAGTTACCTAGTACCTAGTTGTAGAGCCTTATAAATTATGTAAGTTGAGCACTTGAGCAGAAACGAACTATCAAGCAGTAATCTTGAATAGCTTCTGTTAACCAAAACGACAAGTTAAAACAAAATAGGTACAAAATTCTTAAATCAACCATCCTATATAGAGTTTGTTCAGAATTATTATGTGTAGGTACCTATATCTAATTATGATGGGATAGAGACATAATTTGTTGTCTAATTAGTCTACCAAATTTGTTGCATTTACATTGAAGTGGCTACGTTTGAGATCAATAAACTGATGTACCTATAAAGAAAAGAGTTAAAATGTGCGTATTGTTGAGTCAGAGCAGTACCTAATTGTGTGTATATTGTGTGTGAACGGAAGTGTGTGATTGCCCGCAAATAATACGCCGCGCGCCGGCGCGTCAAGTTTCCTTACTAGTATGTTCTTTATTACTACTTATATACTGTACTATAAGCAGACATACTCACTTGCCCTGGGATATTGGAAACTTCCTATTATGTACACTACTGCTGTTTACTTTTTGTTGTGTGACTTGCAGATGGTTAGGAAACAATTCACAGTAGGTAACTCAATTTCTCATTTTTCAACAAGCGTGTTAATTGCAGTGATAGTAAACAACCGAATTTAACGAAAGTGTCTAAAGAAAAAAAGAACTCAATTCAGCACTTTTTATCAATGATAAGTAGTTATAATCGTTTTGTACCTTGGAAAATGTAGCAAGCGTGTTAATTTGAGGAATTTGTTAATAATAGGCATGACTAGCTCCTTTGCATACTGAATTTAATATTAATTTGTTTGTAGCTTGCCTTTTACAATACGGTACTCGGTACTCTTTATTTTACACCAAAAATAAAACATTACATATAAAAAAGCGATGTTTTCTCAGTTAACCTGCCCCAAACCCTACCTAACCTACCTACCCATCTAGGCCTATTTGCAATATTCTTTTATTGTAAGTATGTCACCATCGTGAATCAAAGCGAGTGCTGTCAATTTCGTCGGATGATGTAGTTTGTTGAGTGGTCAGCAGGACGTAATCCGGCGCTATTATTTTGTCAGCATCTAAAGCGTCATGCCCTGCAACACAAGTATTCGAATGGGACCGCGCGACGCACGTTCACCGAAAACATACGCGATATATCTATACCTACACAGTATAGATTATAATCTAAGCTTATAACGTTAATAAGTTATACTTTGAGTGCGATATTTTCGTGTTCTGCGTCTTCTTCAAGGCATGAGAAAGCCCTCGCGACGTAAGCAAGATTACTCCGCAAGCAGCTTCGCTCCATACTCCCGTTGGCCAAATAATTATGCACTCGTAAGTTCAGTCTTCAGTAAGTAGGTAGCTATTTTGCTTCGTAAACGCGCTTGCGCATGCTAATAACATAAATATAGGCTTCTAATCTCTCACGTGTCTGGTGTTGAAGTACCAGTAATGCCAATTTTCATGTATATTGCTTAAATACGTGGAAAAAAGAGGAAAATTGTAATAACACATATTCAAAGGTGTACCTATTGGTTTTATTTTAAGTATAGCAAGTTACCTCGTGGGTCATAAATCTCGGTAATTTTCGAACGCGATATGCAGCCAACTGTAAACACACAAGAAACATGTTTTATTTCTGTGAAATAAGTCGCAATAATCTTAAATTGTGAACGCCATAGTAGTACATTATCATTTAAAAAACTTATTACAATCAACCTAGATAACTTTGAATTGCAATGTTGAAGATATTTAACGTGGCATACTACATGTTCTTATGCCACTATTATTCCAATACATATAGGTACGACATGTAAAATATTATATTTCATTTCAAATTTACAAGTTATCATTAGTACCTACTTATATAAATAACCAATACCTAGATTCAAATGATTTGGATATATTTACACAATGAGAATCTTTGAGGCCATATATTGCACCATGTTGATTAAGTTTTGTCTAGACAATTATATTGTAACTTCTTCCCAATATTAACAATAGTGATACGAGGGATAATTCATTTCTAGCCTATAATTTTTGAAAAAAAGGAAAACGTGAACGATTCATTCTCTGTAAGATCAGATGTTCCACGTTTGAATCACATTAACGTGTAACCATTTGTACGAATGATAATTTAAATTAATAATGTTTTACTAGTGAATATTTTTTTTCATAAATTTTATAGTATTCAATTATCATACATTACTTTAATAAATAGGAGGCATATCTCTCACGCCTACTCTATATTTTAAGTAGAGATTTATATTCGTGCTTAAATCAATTAAGTACCTACTTACTACCTACATATTATTAATTACTTAGGTACTATATTAAGAGGAAATATTAAAGTTCCGGAAAGGTAATTACGCACTAAACGCTGATTATCTCATAGTGGCTGATACAGTCAGAAAAATCTATTTTCATTCTTTCAAACATAAGTATATTGTCCTCTACACATCGTGTTGATTGTCGTCTGTGTGTAAAGTAAACATAATTCGTCGATCGAAAAAGTTACGTCATAATAATATGAAGTCAACACATTTATTTGACAAAGAATCATCTTTTATAACGCGTTTAAAATTGATTTAATGACTGCCAACGGTTGCAGCGTTGGTGTCTGAACGGGAGAACCTAAAATCATAACTTGCACGCAGTTTTGTGCGTACTAGAATTAATCACTTGCTTCTTTGAACAAATACATCGCGAGGAAACCTGCGCTCCTGGGAGTTCCATTTATAAACAGTTTTCGGGTGTGTGAAGTCTGTCAATCCACACATAGCCAGCGTGGTGGGTGGACTACTTGTATAAACCCTGTACCTCTCACATTGTAAGAGGAGAGCCTAGCAGCGGGACATTTATGGGATGTTGGGATGTAATGACTAACGTAAAGTGAAGCAATAGGGACCTATGTGGTCACTGAAAATTGCCACTTGTATATGGCACGTCACGATAGATCGTAATTGGAAAACAAAGCCAGTTATGGGACATAAGAATAAGCGACGTCGGTGCGACGGAAGATTCAATTTATTTCATCGGAATTGTGGGTTCCTTCGATTAAAGCTGTAAAGAAAAGAGTTGGAAGGAGCGCGGATGTGAATTAAAATTTCGAGGCCAGCGGGGTTTTGTTGTTGTTAGTTTGTTAGATTGTTAGTGGTCACGTAACTGTTTGTTGTAGCAAACTACATTATTACCTTTATCTAGCTCTTCCCTTATAGTCACAATACTAAGGGTTCCATTGCTTACCAGGCCCAGAGTATATTTTATAATAATGCGAAAATTAAAAATAAAGTCATGAGACTTTGGCATCGGCAATGGATGCCCTATTTATGTCAATATTTTCTTCTGCTTCCCTATTAAGTCGTTATCAGCTTAAAAAATATCTTTTGTTTCAAAGAAGTTTGTGATAAATAAACTCAACACAATTTCTAGGACGGTAACATCTTCTAAACCACGTCGTAGATTAAATTATTGTCGCAGCTCGTAGTGTGGTCGTCTGACCACGACATTACGGCCTGTTAACGTTATTGCGAAGTATGTTCATAACTTGTACCTAATGCAATTGCAGTTTGTAAATATGTTTTGGCAGAAAGAATGTTTTTAAATATCTGTTCTTCGTCTGGGTGTGTGCTGCCTTCCTATGTTGTCCATAGACATACGACTTTGTACAGTATTATTTATTTTAGAAGAATAAAACTATCGTCTGATGGTATTGGTTGACCTTGTAAAAGAAAACGACTTTCAGGTAAAACTAACTACACAATCGATCAAATTACCAGAAAAAACATTTGATGGTCGATTACTGTTTTCCCAGACAGATCACGTCAAGGAGGACAGTAGGTACACGTTATGTTCATCGTGTGATACCGTGAACGGACGTACGAGTATGATGATGACCGAAAACTAGCGTGGTAGCGTGACTGCGTGCCACCGATATCATCTCTGGCCGGAACACTCAACGCTGTCGTTATTGATAAATTGCCGGCACGTCAATTCGTGATGCTTCACTCTCGCCTGGAGTGCAACCCTATTACCGACACCAGCATCTCGTCCAATATCGCTAAAGATAGCCGCTAAACAAACCTCGCACGACAACGTAACCTGCACTCGTTTATTGAAATCGTTCGTCGTCTGAGTACCAGCAATTTGTCTTCGGATTAGAGATGGTGCGTAGATATGTAATTGAGATTGAATACTGAGGTAATAAAAAATGGCTCTACTATTTCAAGTATTTATGAAAAAATTGCTGGGAAATTGAGTTTGCAATGTGCATAGTGTTTATTAACTTTCTTTCCCCTTTCTTTTCCTCCATATTAAAGCACCTTTACGAAACGGGGATAGATCCAAAAAAATTGACGTGCATAAGTGTATCTTTGATACCTACATGAATAAATGATTTTTGTTTTGAATTTTTGAACTAAGTCGCCTTATAGGAAAGTAGCCTTTTACACCTTTAAACAAATGATTTGATGTAACCAGCAAGAGCTCAAATCAAACTGAAATCAGCTTTAGATCATTATTACCGAATCCCATCCGATTCTATTGTTAGTTCAAAGCATGAAGCGACAGGCGTACCCATACGTTGAACGTAGAAACACATTGTATAAAATATCCACTGAGTTCACCTCTGTTATCAAGCGGTGAGTGGTAAAATCCACTGTTACAGCATTTTAATACGTTTCTTTAACCTGCTCGGCTATAAATCCGTCGTAATGTTACGTTATGTGCAATGTTTACAGTTCTTAGTATTTAAATAACAGTTTAATACAAAGTCCTTTTAGTCATTATATCTGTTATTGATGTCTATAATGAAAATTTTCTTCCGAAATCCAATATTCTTTTTATATTTTATTTAATTTATAGACGCAGACGAACCAAGAAGTGTAGTAGGGAAAAACGTAACGTTAACGTATGAGAACGAACAAGTTTGCAGATTCTCGATCGTACCTACTTGGTCATCGTGACAAACCTTGAGTATAAGGGTGACCTTTAGTTGTTAAATAGGTCCTGTTAGTGATAAGTGTTAAAAACAATTAGTTGTTTTAATTTTGTCAATAAAGGAACTGGGAACGCATACCCCTTTAAGTACATGTTACTGCGATGTTCCATGTTCACGAGTGTTTTTCATATTTAAGTTTTTCAATCCGCTTTTTATAGCAAAGCAACAAAATACATTTACATTTTAATTCAAACGTCACGTGCTTTCGTCACTAATCGTATTAAAGTATTAACAATGTCATCCATCGTAAGAATATTATACCGAAGGCTTTCATTACTTCTTATCACTGAAATGTAATCAGACACAGTTAATTAAAATAAAGCGTTTTTCAAATATTTTAACAGCAGAATATAAATACAAATAATTAAAATCTTTAATTGTCACTGCGTTATCTCTAAAGCATCTTATTTATAATGATCCGGCGCAAGTAAAAACAAACGAAACTGAAATTTGATGTAAACAGTAAGTATTGTACCTGCTTACAACGTAGTCGTCATAGAAAACAATTATCAGTTCATTTAAAACAGCTGCTAACATTCTACCGTCATGTGTAATTTGCTCCAATTTGCTGTTTGTTCATAATGAGTAACAATAACCTGCCTTCGCTTGAGAAACGACACATACAACAGAATAGGGTAGCATCCTTATGATACTGTCATATTGCTTGATTTCATCAAGCCCTCAAAGATGAACTATCAGAATCATCCAAGGTGATTGTAAAATCGGGATAAAATTATATTCTATGTCCTTACCCTAGATAAGAACTTCCCGTTCGCCAGGTCTTCATTTCCCTGCGGGATCGCTTTCAATGGGTTCTGGGTTTAATTTCAGGAGTTATATCGTCTGTTAATTTATGGATGTAATCACTGATCACGCAATTCACACATGAAAGTTGAAGAAGACTGAATTGAAAGAGGTGCGACACAGTATTACCAAGTAGGTAATAACCTACTTAGGTACTTGTTGTTTTTAGTTTACTTGTTACATTTAGATAAAATCGGATACTCTTTAGGACATCTTTACGATCTCGTGATAGCAAACGGAAAAATGAAACTTTCCGAAAAATATAGGTTCACATTAAAACAAGTGTCAGAATAAATGAATCATTTATTACGTCTGTATGCTGGTTAATTAAACACGAATTTTCTATGACATGTCGGAACTAATATAGATACTATTGTGCTAGGAAACAATAAGAGTTAACAAATTGGTTACATAAATTGATTTGGTATACAAAATTGTATAAATTTAAATTTTTGAATAGTTTTGTAAAGAATAATGAAAAGTCATCAATTTGATACAAATTCCGTACAAGATTTCACACCTCATCGCGTATGTGTCCTCAGCGCCTCATTGTGAATAGAAAATGAATAGGTTTTCATGGTAAAAATAATTGGGCCGTAATTTCTTCCCATTTTCTACACCTGGTTATCTGTTATTTATACGCAGTAGGTACCTATTGAATGAATCACCGACATCAGCTATTCTGGAAGCAAAACTAGACAGAATGTTAAATAATTAGGTACAGTTATTGTGTGCTTATTAGATTGCCCTATCCTAAATTTTTGTCCCCGAATATAAGTTTTGTAAATTCCGGACGCTTGAGCAAAACCTTAGGTTTTCTCCAATCCTTTGTCAAAAAAATAGACAAAATTATATCACAAGATTTAGTTTTCAACTGACCGGCATTTCACTGGGGCTTTCCCTGGACTTTTCGAAAACTCCGTCCGGAAACCCCCTAGAAATACACAATCGTAATGCAGCACCATTTATTTGCACCTGTAGAAGAACAATAAGAAACAGTAAATAATAAACACTTGTTCTGTCCTTTCTAACTAAATATAGATACAAACGTCCCCCGGAAAAGCACTTTGTACGTGTCGACGTTTGAAATCCATAATCAAATAGTGTTTACATGTTTTTGCGTAGTATTTGATATGCGATTGTGTATGTTGACTCGCCGGGGCCTGCGGTTCAATATATAGGTTGAAACTATTAGCTTCGCACACACTCTTTCGAGAGTGGTTCCTCGAGCGAAGACCAAATTGTAGTGTTAAGTTCACCCTCATAAGTCATTGTTCATAGCCACTCCAGTGGCGGAACTTTCATCCTCAGTCGAAGCAGAGAGGCACATCAGGTCGTCCGGTGAGTGATCCAATGATAATTGTCTGCGCACGTCTAATTAGACCCCTTTTGGAGCCGTATCCGCTTAAAATACGGAAAACCTTGTGTCAGGTTAACAAATGACATCTAGGTGGTATCCGCTTTTACGGATGACACTACTATTATTATTTTTTGCTTAGTATACATAATTTAATGATAAACTAAAATCCCATCCGATGACAAGTGCCAATGAACTGTATGGAATTGTGTTGTGACTTGTGATGTATGTATTATAACCAATATTTTAGTCAGCAATCGAGAAAAATTTTAAAATATTGAATTATTTTAAAAATAGCAATGATTCTCGAATGTAAATTGAATTTATAAACAAAATATTTTTATTTTTAAAGCAAAGATTTGCAAATTTCCAAGAAAAGTTACGAAGCAAGTTACGAAGAAAATTCGGGAAAACATTTTCGGAAATAGATTATTAGATACTTTGGAACTAGTTAAGGACTTTATCTATGATGTGATAAAATAGGTACAAAAGGATTTATATATTTGTATACTTATAAATTTTGCCTATAATAATATTTTTTCACTTCGTGTTTCCAATCAATACAGAGATCACTAGACATATACGTACATACAAGCATATATTTCATCCTATGCGTTCATACAAAGATATTTAGGGTGGGGAAATCAATAGAAGTGACCGTTCACTCCGTAGCCAGGCCATTATTTGTACTTCTATTATAATATGTAGGTTAAATGTCGTCGATCTTTTAGTTGTTCAGCAACTATTCTTTGTAAACAAACTATTTTATTCGTTTGACTTCAACCCATTAGTTGCTCATTGCTATACGTGCTCTCGTTTATATCTTAGTAGCTCCAGTGGAAAAGATTCTTGTAGAGGTCCACGCGTTGAGTCGGAAGTATTTCAACTACTATACAATCGTATGATGCTTACGTAATACAACAATTGGAGGTGACGACTTTTCGTGCCCTTTAGAAGACGGAATGCTTCAAGAAACTTGCCTGAACTCGGTTAATCAAATTTGGCATATAATTAATAATAATATGCACGGTTATTACGGCTTGGTACCACATTCAGTTCATGAAATCACAATATTTACTATGACAGGCAAAACTAGTTAATGTAATTAATAAAAATAAACAAATTTTAATGGAGCTTCTGTTAATGTAGATAAGGTTTGAATAGGCAAAGACAAGATAAACAACCTCGTAATTTTTACAAGAATTGTTTACATGCTAGTTAACACTCTGAGAAATAACGTCATTGCTGTGTTAAAAAATGATTACATCTGTACCTATCTTATCGCGAACTCTATAAATGACGTTGACATAAAGGGCTCCTTCTATTAATTAGAAAGTTCTTAAGACGAGATTAATAAAATATATTAGGACTTTTGAATCAGGATCTACGACTGTTTTTACAGCAATCTCAAAAAAAAAAATTTAAATTCTCTGTATATTTATTTACTTACTGGGAACTTTCATGCTCGTACATTTAATCACGTTCATAGGTAACAGTAACCCGATATGGATAGAGCATTTTGCGATCACAATTACGAGTCACAAATCGCCTATAATCGACTCTAACTTAAGGTCGTAGGTCATCAAAAAGCACATCTTCAAAAACCAAAAACTCACTGAAACAGAAACAAGAATAACTGAGTTGATCAAAATCATGGCAAGTTTTTGCCTGAGTTTGGAAATACGTGTGACGCATAGTTATATAAGTTTGTATACAATGACGTGTTTGCTCAGCACATTTACCCGCAATAGATACTTATGTTGACTTAGGCTCCAGTTTGGTAGTCAGGTGGTGCAGGCATCCTTCAGGCTAATTTATCACACAATCACTGCAGAGCGTCAACGCCACTCAAATATAAATAGTGATAACATTGTGAGACTTCGTTTGTGTGTTACTACGTTGTTGTTATTAGATGGAGGACGTAGATGTCATTCAAACACATATGTGTCATTGATTGACACACAAAACGTTACCTAGTAGGTAACTTATCTATATTTTTGTGTTAATATTCGATGAAAGGTCATGGGTAAGTAGTCAGTGTCGTATTAGGTTTCGGTTACATCAACAATGCGTTGCGAGCCATGAAAAAAGAAAGTAAAGTTATTGCCGAGTTCTCAATTTATAATGAAAATCTTTCGACGTCATTGTCATTTCGTATCATGTCATATCGTACTCGTCAGTTCGTCACTAGGTACATGTCGTGGTGCAATTATAAAATTGGGCATTTTTTTAAATATCAAAAATAAAAAACTTTTTAAGCTTATAATAAAAAAAAATCCTAATAAGAAGTAAGAAACAAGAGAAATTAATAGGACCAAGATATTTGTTTACCTTTGCTTACATGTTTCTGACCATCAACCAGAATCAAATTATAATCGTTTTACATTTCCTGCTTTCAATCACCTTTCGATATGTCCCTCACATTTATCTCCACCTCTCGATATATATAAACTTTCCTTGGATCACTTTTTCATATTATCAACTAGTAACCCGCCTTCGCATCGTTTCGGTAAACCTGTACCTGAGTAAACAGAAATTAATCCAGATAAACAATAGCGGGCGCGGTTGGTTGGAACTTGGAAGATAAGATGGGTGACCCCCATAAATACCACGTCTAAATTATATGACCCTAGTCACTAGGGCCTAGTGCCAAACAATGACCCTAGTAGCAAACATTTCTCGATTACTTCCGTGCTTCCGATGACACCACAAACTGTCCTGTTTGTTGTTAATAAAGTCGCTAAGCTATGTTGAAGGCTTCCATTAAAAATCTGATATTTGGGTTGATCAAATCCCTTCATCAATCCAAATTGGAATAGCGTGATGGAATCTCTACACATCCCTGTGATTTAAAGAAACTAATGGATTGTAGTGGATTGATAATAAGGTGAAGCCATCAACTGCCCAACAGTTATGAGCAACCGTTTTTTACGAATGGAAGATTTTAAGGACAATCCTATGGTTGCACTGTTTTCACCATAAAAATAAACCAATACACTTGAAGTTACGAAACATGTCGCCGACCGTTGTCTTCGACTTTATAAAGCGATTCATTTGACATAAGCCTTCACCTTGACGGACCGGTACCACTCGTGGCCTGCGGGACACTTCACGAGGTCGGTCAGATTAATCATTTTGTTTTTATAAACATACTAGCTAACCCGCCACGCTGTATGTAATGTTTCAATATGAATCACTTAGGCCTATTAATGCCAAGACAATCGGTTTTCTAGAACCACGTGTTGCAGCTCTATCTATGAAAGGAACTTGGTTTTGTTAAAATTATCGACTGTTGTGTCAATGAGATTCATGATTAAAGAAAATGACTGTAAAGGGGTGATGAATACAGTGACTGATGGATGTACATACGGATTTTTTTTAATTTTTATTGGAATTAGCTAGAAGCTTAAACTTCTATTTGGACGTTACATGAAAGTGTACACCAAAAGAATATTGGAAAATTCTTATATCAAAAGATTTTTTATATAAATAACTTTCAAACGACCCCCGTGATAAATGGTCATTGCGTCATCAATGTTTTATTAGCCAAAAATATAGGAGAATGTTTACTTTACATCTGATGCCATAACACAACGAATACTGCAACTTAACACGTAAAAAATTCACGGTCGATTTTACAATGAGGAAGATAGCTATGCGGGAAAATTCGTATGAAAGAAATTAATGACTTAATTCAATTAAAACTATTTAATTAATTGCCGTAATCGACTTCCAAATGCAAGAACATGATACTAAATAATTACAATCAATACCAACTACCAATAGCAATAATAATTTGTAATTACTAATATTTATAGCCAATAGCGATCATTTTCCATAATTGGAGATTGAACAATAGAATTATTATATCAATAGATATTACGGTATACATGAAATTATTAGGTTTTTATTCTTTTCAATCAATATTTTTATTACCTTTTTATTACTTTTACCTATACCATGCTCTACAATTGTTAAAAGAAATTGTGGATATCAGTGTATTTAAGGTTAATTAACATGTCATTGTGTATCTCTGTGTAGAGATATACAAAATATCATAATAGTCTTTTAGTTCTTTTTTTATATTTTGCGTTGGGATTGAGAAAAATTAATACCTTCCTAGCGAGACCTATTTAATCAATGGTAGTTTCAAGGTGGATAATTTCACGATGTTAACACTCTTTGACATACAATTATATACATGCGATTTCCGGTAACAGTGAGGAAATAGCGACACGCCCAACATAGAACATAATTTTATTCTATGATGAAATTATTGGAAAATGACGGCAAGTTTGTTGCTTGCAGAAAAATTATTACAAAAGCTTACAATTTCCTACAGGGGAAAAATGGGAGGAGCCAAGAGTTTGTGTGATTATAATACTGATATTTCCGCAACACGTTTTCTCTTTTTACTTACTGGATTTAGTTTTTAATTAGTACTTATAAGACGATATTTGCTTTGCATTTCCCTCTTACCCAGTGTTAAAGATGTAATTTCTGGAATTATCTGTTTATGTTCCTTGCTTTAAAAGATAAAATTAAAGACAAACATGAAGATTTTCTTAATTTGAAACATCCAAGAATGCTTAAAATTTAGGTTGCCAAAAAATTTCAGAACTTCACCCCTTAAGTTTGGAATTTCCAATATATCACAAACTAAAAAATGAATCAATCCTCTTAGTAAGTTCTATCCCCTACACCGACTCTTTCAAGTTTTATTTTTACAGCCAAACCCAGCCTAATTCCGTCTCATTATACTTAGTATGAATGTCTACTAAACACCTAAGTTCTTTTAATGGTTTTACAAAACCTATATTGATTATATATAATTGTTATAATTAGTATTTACTAACGCAATTAGATTAATCAAAATCTTTATTTATTGATCATCAAGGTAATTTTTATTGATACCATAATTTTGCCTTAATTTTTTGCAAACAATGGTTTTAACTAAATGTAAAATATAAATATACCATAGTAATGTACTTGCATTGTATTCAGAAGTAACCTATTTAGTATTTCTGGTAAATAGATTAAGGTCACTGCCACAATTGATCACAATCAATATTCTAAATAAATATTAGCGTGATCTGTCACAGATGAATTTATTATAATTTCTACAAACAACTTAACATACAATTTATTCAAATTAACATAAACAAGGTGCTTAGAATTCAATTCTGGCCCTGAGCACGAACATAGAACTCCGATGATCTAGTTTTTTAGTACCTACCTACTTAATGATGTGATAAAAATTTGGTATCAGGAGAACTTTACGTTGAGCCGCTGTAAAAATGTTTGGTCTCTTTGTTTACTCTTGTGCCAAATTAAGAAAATAAAAACATAATAATGAAAAGCTCTAATTGCTAATTTATTTAAATGCCCAGCATTATGAATAAAGTCGTATTACGCGGTTGGTCCATGACACATTATTTATAGGCGTGACTTTGGCTATACTTCACTCTGACTATATAACAGCTTTTATAATAATACTAGACGATGCCCGCGGCTCCGCCCGCGGAAAAGTCGATAGACAAAATATTGATTTTATCCCAAGGGAACCTATAATCGGGATAAAATGTATCCTATGTCCTATTCCTGGATGCAACCTATCTGTATACCAAGTTTCAGCTTAATCCGTTCAACGGTTAGACCGTGAAGGAGGGACAAACATCCAAACATCCAAACATCTTTACAAACTTTCACATTTATAATATTAGTAGGATAGTAGGATTCAGAAAGTGCGAATTCAACTTATAATTATGACGTACCTACACATGTTTGAAAATGTACTTAATACGTTTTTACCTTAGCTACGCACGTTAAAAATTACTAACAACTAATAATTAAGTAACTATTGATTACTAAACTCTGTTTAGTTTCAAATGAATAGAAAATATTGTCGCTGATATTCAAGTAATTACTATAATTGACGAGCTCAGTTATAATTATTTCTTTTGAAAGAGTTTTTCAAATGAAACTAAGTGTTTACAATTTAATTAACTGTCTTCTAATAATGTTATTAGCTTGTTTTCATTTTTTGCACAATTTTGATGGAGATTCATCAATTGAATGATGTTTATATGAAAAGTAATTTGTAGTAGTTAACTAACAGTTATTATCTTTAAAAGGATTGTTTTTACTCAAATTAAGCGTTTGCAGACGTGCAACTTTACACAATTAATATCTCTATTCTAATAAAAACCTTGTTATAATTACGCTTTAGTTTTTATTTATTTTCACAAGTAGCAGTTCATCCAACATTTCATAACTAATTTTAGTTTCGGTTTTAAATCTGGGTGTGTGTTATTTGTGTTGTCCATTGTCCATGGCACCCATGATACAGAGAATGCAAGTTTAGAAATATAAACACGTAGCCTTGTTATCTGTTCATTCACAACACCAATTCATTGATCAAAAATTTGTTTACCAGTTTGTTACTCTAGATTCTAGCGAATTCTTCTTAGTTATATTTTTTATCACCTTTTATTATCATTTGGTCCAAAAAAGTTAAATCAAAGTAGTTTTAGAGAGGTGTTTGTACTCTATTTTAATATTCTATTGTGTTTTACTATGCTATTGTGTTTTAAAAGTACCTTACTAAGTTAAAAAAGGCTTCTATCTGTTAGTCTCTTTCACTATGTAACATCTTTTATTAAGTTCAAATGGATCATTCTACTAGATTTATTATTGAATATAGATGATTCATTAAAATATTTTAGGGCTGTGCACTTTTTATTTCTGCACAAAATACCTGAATTTTGTAGGATCACTCACCTGTCAAAGTTTGTCAACTTTTTCTGACACTCACGTTACTTCTATGAAGTAGTTCTCAAAAATCTTCAACGATTTTTCGATTATAATTTATTGAGTAAATAATAAAACCAGTGGTATTCCCCTAGCAGAATACGTTATGCTTCCATTGTCATACGTAATTATGAGTTTTGAGAAACGACGTACTTCGCGTTTTTGTGTTAGTAAGTTGCCAGGTTTAATTCAAACACGTGACGCTCGCAAAAAGTGTATGTACACAATGCTATTACATCAAAAAATGACTTACTGTTCACACTTGATGTAAATTAAGTTTTTAAATGGTATTATCAATATTTACTCGCGGCTACGAATCTATACTGGTCACATGGCTTTTAATTATGTACCTATATTTTTTTTGCGAAGCTCGATAGCTACTTTGATATACTGACTAAACCGTACATATTTTTTTAAGATTTTGCCTGTTTATCAATGAAGGCAAAAAAACTGTTATTAAGTAGGTACCTACAAGTTAAGATTATTGTTTTTGTAATTTTTTTTAAATATGTAATTTTTATATTTTTCTAGCTTACTTATTTTGTTTTGGTAGATGCATATGTGATTATGTGGATTTTTTGTAATAAGTTGAGCATGCTAGGAAAATAATTATGCCTAAAAGGATAAAATTTGGTAAAATTTATTCCGGATTCGGATACTTAGTATAAATGTTACAATTATGTTTCCGGAAGCGGAAGAAGAGCGGGTTACAAGTATTAAATAATATAAAATAAATGAATAAATAAGTATACAGACTATCAATTTCATAGTTTAGAATCCTTCTGAATCTGTTGCGAAACGTTCTTAATCTTTTGTTGTGAAGCTTGGTGTCCTAACGGAGATGGTAATTAAGTGTAAAAGCCTTTAAATAAAAACTATCTGACGAATAGCCTGATAGTAATTTAGAAGCACGTGCAGATAAGTACTTACCTTATGTATAAGGAAACACTCTTGAGATTTTATGGTCTAAAATTAAATTCACTATACCTTTGTCGTTATGCCAAACCTTTTATTTCGTTTAAGGAAAATAAACATTGACTAAATCAAAACAAAACCAAACAAGTTTTGGCTTTACTTAGAGAGGCCAACAAAATCTATTAAGCTTAGTACTTACCGACTTGAGTATGAAAACTTTAGTTTTTAGATACATCAACGATTTCTATTACAGGGTCATACGAAAGCACTTAATTGCTTCGCCAATGATAAGCCGTCAATAAACAACAATTAAGATTAAATAGTGGAAATTGCTAGTCTTTCTCCCCATTATGTATTTATCAGTTGATAATTTGCTCCTGTTTTTATTGCAAAATTGTCTTTTCAGACGTTTACAACACTTCACATTACTTCCTCAAAGTTTGTGAAGACGCGGAACTAAACGACAGCCTTAAAATAGTCATAAATCATAATTGTCTGAAACTATACTTAAAGTGGGGCGGAACAGTAGGTTGGGAGGTGCAAAACTTGAAGCGCGTCTCGCTAGATCTCACATTGCGGCGCGACAGCTGCTTGAATACACGCATCCTTTAAAACTTTTTTTTTTCTGTTTAGTCGTAACAGATAAAAAATCAACAGATAAATAATAAATTCTAGTTTCCCGCGCAAAAGTTAAACCACTCTATGCGCTTGCAAAGGACTCCGTGTGACGTGAAATGTTTGCGTACTGTGTTATTTGATGCTACTTTACGATATTTTGTGAAAAACAAAATATTTTTGACTTTAAAACGTTTATGATAAATACCTACCCTGTTTTGGATTCTGGTGCTGATTAAGGAAATTATAAAGTCACAAATAATTCCGGTAAGATTTTTTTTAAGTATTATTATTTATTATTAGATAATAATTAGATAGTCACGGACCATTTTATAAGTCCCTATTAAAATGTTCTTAGTCTTCTCAAAGTTATTTCCAGAAATTCGATTTATAATTTAATACAAAAAAACAATGTCTTAAAAATCCCTTTGAGTATGAGTATAATAAGCGAAATTATGAAATACCAAATATCTTATTTAAATCATACATTTTATGCGAAACTACTTTTCTGCGAGTAGGGCATTTTGACAAAAATCATTTGCAACTTTTTCTTTAACCTAATTCAATTTATACATACCTAATGTTATCATATCAATGCTATCCCAATAATAATTAGCAATTTATGTAATTGTATGCTCTCATAGACCTTATATACCCTTCCCTTATCAAGCAGAGTAAAAATGTAGAGTCACAGAAAGTTATCTATAGAACCCTTAAGACACATACGTGTATCACTTAATATGTCGTTTTTAGTTTGATTTATAAAGGGTGAAACAAAATTTAATTTCCAAAAACGAATAAGTACCCATACTTCTATTTTCCTTTATTTAGGGGATGAATAAATAAAATTCTTAGGAGACCATCTTCCTGTCTTCTTACTTAGATTATTATTAGATCCACTAACTCGATTCCACTGTTTTTGGCTGTACTTTGTTTACTTCGTAGTCGGTTACCGTTTTTATTTTATCAACTGTTTTTTATTTGACTGTACTTACCCATTAAAAACAGTAATAGGATCAGACCGGAATGGTAAAATGGCATAGGATCAGACCGGAAAAAATACCTATTTGGGATCCGTTTGTTGGGATCCAACCGGAATAACTCTTAGCGCAATGTTTAATACTTTAAAAAATATTGGCGCCATTAAATACAACATTTCTTGATCCAGTTCCCAACGATGGCCCCTAAATTATATGAAAAACAAAAATATCTATCTACAAAATTTTTTTCTTATATTCTGCATTGGCTGTAATCTGCATTCTATGCACTTGTTATCGTGTTTCCTGGGATTATAATCACAAAATTATAAGTACTTACTTCAAATAAATGTTATTTAAAATCAGCCCAAATCTCCCGGGTTACAAGAGTAAAAAACTCTGTCGTCAGTACATAAACAAAGTTTACAATAGTTGTTTTGTAATAACTAAATAATGCATATTGACACTATAATTATAACTTTATGGTCAACTCGTAAACTTGAACGATTTTATAACGTAACCATTGTTATTAAAGTCAACTCGTTTACAAAGAGTGCGTGTACTAGACGCTAACTGCGTAAAGTGTAGTACTGTATTTAGTATAAATTGACTTCAGTGCCGTTAGAAATAAAACCTTGTCGTATTAAGTATGAGAACACGTGCTAAGAACGAGGTTACCATTCGCCTGCGTATTTTGGGACATATTAATATCCCTTCAAATATAAAATATTGTATATTTGCAGTATATCTTTGGGACTGTAACATTTTTGAAGAGTTTTGAAAAATGGTCTGAGTAAATTAATATTCACCGTTATTAACAACAACCAATACTCGCACAAAAATTTATTACTTACAGGACCTACTATTATAACTACCTAACAGTCCTCTTGGTAGCTCTACTCTATTTTTTTACGAAAAAAAAATGAGATTAGACATTACCAAAAAGTACGTGAATCTACATTTTATTTTCCTATTTAAAAAAGGGTTTTCTCTCTTCTATGTCGATGAACTATTATTCATTATGAGCAAGGTCCAAAAAGATCATTCTATCAAAAGATTTCTACTTGTTATACGACTGTTATATTAAAAAAAATACAAAAAATCATACATACATTATATAAGAAAATATCCTCATAGAAATTCAGATATTATTGCGACCCTAACCAACAACCTAATAAGTAAGGTAGCCAGACCGGAAGCAGTGTTTGAATTACGATAGTATTCAAAGTATTTTTTTATCAACGTGTAAACCAAACCAGTAACTAATTAATGCGTGTCTTTATGTACAATATCCTCTACGTGTTAAAGTTAATTTAAAATTAAGTAATATAGAATACAAGCAAGAATAAATTTGGTCGATAAATAAAACCCATGCATATAAATAAATTAACGACTGAACCGGTATTTTATTAATGATTGATTAATTATACCTGTGTTAATATACGCAATAGATCTTTATCTATCATAGTCGTAACAATGCGTAGCAATTTTCCCCGAGGACGTTATAATACAAAAGCTTTAAGATTTTCCGAAACAATGTGGAAACGGGTTTCTTTTAAGACACTCAACAAAAACAAATGAACTATAAAAATAATCTATAACTAATTGAGATTGAGAGTCAATGATGCTGTCTTTCGTCGGGGTTTATCCGGATCTGTAGATACTATTCCGGTGGGCGTCCGGATGGTGTCCGGATAAAACCGGTCCGGGTTTAGGGTTCCCAATACGTTAAGTAAAATAAAAAAAAACAACGCCATGGGGATTTTGATACTCATATTTATAACCGTAACAATTACAATAAAGTTTTGCATTCGTAGCTAAGCGAGGGCGGCTTACTTAGGTAATTATTAACAAAATACTTACAATAAAATCCGAACCTGTTATTGAAAACCCGTATTTTGTAATGCGTCACTAATTAGTAGGTACTACAATAAATTACATAATACTAAATACCTATAAAAATATAAAATTATACCTTCTTACTAAGGCATAAATAATCTATGATTAAATTATTATTGCTTCATTACAAAGTAATGACTAATCAGCCATTATAATATTATATAATAAATCACACCGCTTGAAGAAATTATTCTATTCTTCAGTATCTACAGTGGTCCGATTAACTAAACATTATTTTTGTTGAAAAACCTCAATATGTATTTTTTTTTTATTAAAATTGCAAAGGATATAATATTTTTAATTACATTTTTTTTAGTTTTGACGCAATTTCAATAGCAATGATTACCCTCTTCAGTGACGAAAAGCTCTAAGAAAAGTGCCCTGATATATTTTAAAACTCCTGTCTTATCTGTTTTCATTCTCACTCATACCACCTATTTCCAACTAAATTATTAATAAGTATTTGATTTGTGAAATATTTATCATAATATTTGCACTGAACCATTTAGGAAAGCTTTCAGGACCCAGGAGGAAAAATATTCGTTTTTAATTAATTTACAAATTCAATTAAGTATTAAAATGCGCACATTCCAAACCTTTTTCCATTCTAATTTTAACATTTCTCATATGTGAGTACAATGTTATAAAAATGAATTATAAGTATTCATGTAAAATTTTGCATATCATTCTAGAATTCTGCTGTAATTTGAGTGTAACGTAGACTAAAAATGCTCCAATTTTTTACACTTATCAACATAATTGTACTTGTTCATGACTAATTACTGCGTTTTATAACAACTTATTCCTTTGTTTATTCTTGCATTACAACTTCCCGATTCTTAATTCAAAATTCGATACGAAATTAAAAATAAATGAACAATGCACACCAATTGCATTATATTTGCCATGCAATTAAATAGTTACTTAAAAAATAATACCAAATTAAAATTCTATTTTCCCATTATCGTTTTTTTGTTTCGAAAAAGTCATGTCATTGAAAATTATTTTATAGTATTTACGGTATTTCTCCCGTGATACACGAATAACATTAAAAAACAGACTAGGTAATAAAGTAAATGATTGGAAAAATTTACCAATCTTTTTTATACCTACCTACTTATAAAAAACATGTCATGTAAAATTACCAAATTACAAATAAATTTAATTAAAATTACTTAATTATTTACGTATTAAAAGTAAGTTTTAGAAGCAATTTTTACATACGTACTTTGTGGTAACATCTACGTAGGTATACTAAACAGGTTGTAAAATGAAAAAAATTCTACGTCTTTACATTGATAGGTACATTTACAAAAAATATGTTATATATTTCTGTTTATATAGATGGGATATGATATAACATAAATTTTACACTTTTTTTGTTGACTCTTGGGTCAATTAAATTCTGCACGACAAAAATTTACTCCGCTTGGAATGATGTCGGAAAATTTTTATGGTTGAGAAACTATAATTTTCTCAATGGTATGCGATTTTTACGAACTCGCACTTGTTGGCATATGGAAATGGAATAATACAAGTAATATAATTGTATGGGCTTCAGAACAAAAGATGTACCTATATGGACCTTTCAGTTAATAAGTCAACAAGAACAATGCAAATGAACGTGATTAAAATTATGTTAAATTAAAACCGGTGAAAAAAGATAGATATTAAGTTAAATATAGATATAGTTATATACTTACAACAATATTATTTGCACGCTAAAATAAACAAAGAAAAAGTCTAATAAATCAGCCAAGTGCACTTAAGGCGACGCGTTTACAAGGGTTCTGTAGTTTAAATTTTCCTCTAAAATTCGTTGGAATTAAATCATAATATTGTGATTTTTTTCATGATTCTAGAACCAACCGTTCAGCCATCCAGAGTCATTTTACCCTAATTTTGCAGTTTTAAGTTTCATATTTTGCAAATACTCGAATCAAAAAATGTTCTTAAAAT
>LGAG01000467.1:304117-345317 GCA_001278395.1 Lerema accius
CCAACAACCTGATCGTCAGCGCCATCTTCAGCTCCGTCATCTCGTGCGGGAATGCCTCGCTCGACTGCCTCATCACTGAAGTCTTCCCTACTAACCTTAGGTGAGTAACTGCTTGTTACCAGACTGCGTAGAGAGGGTAATATTTTTCGAGCGTGTGTATGTCCATTTGACGACCACGTAGCCTAGTTGGTAGTGACCCTGCCTGCGAAGCGAGGGGTCCCGGGTTCGATTCCCGGCCGGGGCAGATATGTGTGACAGATAAATGTTTGTTCTCGGGTCATGGGTGTTAGTGATGTGGTATTTGTGTTGTCCATGCCACCCGCGACACAGGGAGTCCTACTGCGGGGGGTATGAGAGTGTGTGTTAGCGTATATTATTATTATTTTGGCCTGCTTTATAGTCTAAAAGGCTTGGCGGATTGTAATTGGGAAATTATTGTATGCGTTTCAATTGTGAGTGTGCTAATCGTTTTATTACGACACTGCGATGCAGTCTTTTGAACTACATACGCGCCAATTTTTACGCCAACTTGACAGGTTGCGAAAAAGTTATTTTATACTCTGTATCAGTCTTTAGTCTATGACATACTTACATTAAATTACAGAGCTACCGGCGTAGCGGTGTCTATGGTGGCGGCTCGACTTGGCGGTATCATCGGCAACGTGGTCATAGCGGCCTTGCTTGACCAATACTGTCCCGCGCCGACCTTCATCGTTGCCGTCCTGCTCGCCGGCGGCGGACTTATGTGCCTCTTCCTGCCCAATACCACACGACAGGCCTTGCAGTAACAGGACTATGTATTGTGCCCTACAGTGACCAAGACGTCTTGACCAACTTCTAGCTGGTTTCTTCCCTATGCTACGAACCCTACAGTGCCTATCGACTCCGAATTTTTCGCCCAACTTATTAAATGATATAATTTGTATGACTTTTTTCAGATATTGTTGGTATAGTCACCAATACGACGTTGGATTGAACATTAATTTATTTGTCAAGTTACAAAACTACTTTTCATAATTTCTTTGTTACTATAGGTATTGTCTGTGCCACGAATATGAATGTAATTAATCCTCAATTGTTTAATTAAGCATGCATTATAATTAATGGTACGTAACGAACCTGATATAAAATGTTATATAATACAACCTAACAGCTATTATAATACAGATGACATCATTAATGATTTCATTAATTTCTATTATTGCATGATTTTATATCTAGTTCTAGTTAAACCAACATTAACCACCACCATTTGTTGTAACAATTTGGAAGCTTGATTTGAATTGTAAACCGTTACGGGTCAGAGACAATGTAAACCTAGTGTGGGGACACAGATGTCAAAGTGTCATAGTGATGTACAAAATATCTTGGCTGTATAAAACCTGTCATTGTGGTCTGTTAAATCTCCATCGAACGAGTAGTTAACTCATGTAGATAGTTTGTTCATATGTGTACAATAATTTTATAATAATTTAACTTCTAATGTATGAGTGATATTCGTAGCAATCGACTGTAGAATATCGTGTTTTTCCAAGCAGTCGCCACCAAGACCAGAATTATTATTTTGTTATTGGAAGTATTATAGGTTAAGTGTCGTTAGTTGTAATTTCATTGTTACATTCAAATGTATTTACATTTATAACGAATTTATACATAAAATATTGTTACCGTAGTTTGTATTTATGTAGTGAATAAAACGTAATGAACCATAGTGAGATGTTTTCATGTCAAAGAACTCGTGTCTTGATTGAGAATCTGTTTTAAGTTAGTATCGACTAAATATACCATTGAATTAATCAATTTTTTTTTTCTAATCAAACAAAATCGAAATAAAAAAATATTTGAATAAATTTTATTTATTAAAACTTTAAACTACACAAAAGTTATATTACTAGACTCAATGTTCATAGTATTTAATAGATCTAGATTCTGACATAGATCACTCAAACAAACCAATATGTGCCTTTGACATATATGTTTAAAGTTAATGTAACAAATATTGTACTTAACAGTAAAACTACTTAAATGATATACGCTTCACATCAGTAATGATTACTGTAGTGTACTGCTTGCGAGTGCTGGCACCTAGGACACATTGAAGTGTTACGTAAGCAATAGTAACTACCCCTTCCCCCCCTCTCAGCAAAAGTAAGAAAAGCTCTAATCTAATTTTACTTACTGTTACATCAAAATAAGTAAACCAAAGAATTAATCAGGTCTTTGGTGCTTACGTAAAACTCGAATGCCCCCCCTATGTAATGTAACACAGTCCGTACGTACAACGTACAACCGTGTAATCCTCTTACACATGATATTTATATTTCATGGATCACTAAACGTTATAAAAATATTGCATATACCTAACCTTTCATATATTACACGTACATTCCAACAATAATTATCATAATTCAATTTAAATTTACAATCAAAAATTCTTAATCTAGATTTCTATGCATTGCTTGTTAATGTATTCGTGACGCGTCCAAAACGAAGTGTCATAATGTATCACATTGTCCTCTTTCACACTTAGATATATTATATACACAGACATCTGCGCACGTTTACAACGCTACATAGTTCTTCAGTAACTGTTTACAGTAACAAAGATTTCAGACGCCGCAACACATCGAGGAGCCGTGGCGCGGACGACTACAGATATAACAATCGCGAACATCCCGTCGATAACTGTTAAAACTTAATTCATTGCACAATTCGTAAAAACGTTACCGAAACTCGATAAAAGATACTTAAATAAATAAATTTCGTCAACATTTACCGTACAAACAGTTCAGAAAAAGGCCATGTGCTCGAAGCACTTACACAAACCCTATTTAATATCACTCACTGAAAGTTTTATCTGCGGCCGAAGAGGGATATCTGCGGACAGTTCCGAGGCGTCGGAGCCGGGGGTCAGCAGCCGCTGCGGCCACTGGCTGCCGTCCTCCGTCTCCGAGTCCCGCACGTCCACCGACGACGGCGAGCCCACCGTCGACTCCACCGACGACACTATTCTCTCGGACACGTCGTCCGTCAATATAGGCATCGATTTCCCAACCGATTCGTCGTCCGTCAAAATTGGCATCGATATCGGACCCCCGACTGCTACTTCCACTTCTTCCGTCGACACGAACGACATATCCGTGCTCGGAGACGGAAGCAACGCCGTTCCGTAGTTATTGCCGCTCAACGGATCAGTGGTTTTAAGCGCAATTCTCGGATCTGTAACTGTGATCGGCAGCTCTAGAGATGTCGGAACCGTATGCGGTGTGACACCGATGACGGCCAGTCCGTCCTCGAGGTTGGACGGCACGGCAGGTTCGGTATCCACTTTGCTGGGCACTTCCACCGGTGTCATTATCGGCTGATTCAGCGTAGTACTCGTCTCAGAAACGCGACAGTGGACCGATACGTTGGCATTTAAATCGCGAAAATCGGGAGCTTCATCTCTGGTTTCGCCGTGAAACACGTCGCTGTTAGCGAGTGCAGCTTCTAAGATATCTCTGCGTTCGGGCTGAACGAGCGCTGGCACCGGTTCGGGCATAGGAACGAGTTGATTATTTTCCAATACTAAGGGACGGTTATCAATAGGCGTAAAGACACCGTTTTCTTCTACGCAGAGGTAAAAAGTTCCGGAGGGTCCTCCGAAATGTTCTCCCGGTATCGCTAGTAGTTGGGAGTCAGACAATGCAGGCGTAGGTGCAGGTGGTTCCGGTTGTACTACAGGCGGTTCCGGCTGACGAGCGATAGCAGTAGACGGTAACAGCTCCTCAAAGTTCTCTAAGCCTGAATAAGTAGACGCAGAAGAAGATGGCGAAGTTAATGTAGGCGGAACAGTTGTGGATGCAATCGCATTAGTCATGGGACATAACGCTGGCATCGGCGCTGGTGGCGGTACTGCCGGTACTTCATGCTTAACTTTCTTCAGAGGTGCGGGAGCCTCCGCGGCGACCGTGAGCTGCTTTCGTACTCGAGGTTTCTGGACATTTGATACGACTGTTTCACTGGGCGATATATTGATTGTTTTCTGTACCACTACTTTGCTCTCTCTAGCCTGTGGGGTTAACGTTTTTTGGATGATTTGTCCAGTCCGCTGTAAATGTTCAAACTGTGCAGCCGTTAACTGCATCATAGCACCAGATTTTTGTTGGAAAAATATTAATGGCTCAGTTGAATTTTTTTGGATAGATATTTTCCTTGGCTCATTTGAAATTATTCGTTTTGGAGCCGGCCTTATGTCGGGCATCGGAGCTATATTCTGAGCTGTTGTGGCGACGCGTCCTCCTACAATCAATTGACCTTTAGAAGTAATTATAGCACCTTTTTGTTTTGGTACAATTTTCGTCGGAGTCTTCACGGAAGCTACCGTCGTAACTATAGATTTATTGGAACCACCCGAGGCAGCCGACACTCTGTGAGTAATCGTTTTTAGCTGCGATACGTTAGATTGCTGCTTGTTAGGAAATAATATTTTTTCATGTTCTGGTTTTAACACTATTCTAGATTGTGCACCTTGGGCGTTAGTAATAATCATAACAGTATTTCCTGGTGTAGTTGCATCAGCAGCTGACGACACAAGCTTTGCGGATACAGGCTTATTATCGGTTACTTGCATAGGAGAATCTACACCTTTACCGAGAAACATGTGTGCTTTCCCAGTTTGTGGGTCGATTACGATTTTTTGAGTTCTACCTGGTCGAGGGGATGCTGTAGTAGGTAGAAGAATAAACTTTTCTGCTTTATTTGCGGGTTGGGCGATCGATTGTATTAACTGAGTCTTCCCAGCATTTTGAGGAATTGATTGTATTATTGTAGGATGCGCCTTGTTAGTAGCTTGAACGAGTGGCTGTATTAAGTTTGTTTGGTGCTTATTGGTATTTTGAGGCATTGCTTGTATTAAAGTAGACTGAGTCTTTGCTACATTATGAGAAATAGCCTTAATTAGAGTAGGCTGTGCTTTTATTTCCTTAATTGATTCGGTATGCGGAGCCTGTTTTGTCATAATTATTTTCTGTTTTCCACTTGTCTTGTCAATCACTAACATCTTTGTGCCCCGCAGCTTAGATGACCTAGACAATATATTTGGTGTCGTGGTCACCTTGGTACCTTCATTGACTGGATTCACTATTAACGTCTTAAACTCTTGTTTAGTAGTATTTTGTGGAGTTGGGCTAATACCAATTTTCTCGCTTTCAATAATCGTTTGTTTAGGTTTAACGGTTTTTTGAGCAGGTGATGGATTTGGTAATAAGTTGCCATCCGACATTACGATAGGCATTTTTTCAATGCTTTCAGGAGTTAAAATTTCATCTGACAACACAACTGGCATTGAATTAATATCAAATATAACATCTTCTGTGTTTTGCAGGTCATTAACATCTTTGCCCACTTGTAAAGTTGGCAAAACAGATTTTTGCGGTTTTATTTTCGGCAACTTCGCAGATGGTTTGGTTATTTTCCTAACCTTTTGCTGGATAACAATAGTATTAGGATCTGATTGTGGCTCGGTCGTTTGGATGGTATATGTTTGGACAGAAGACCCTTCTGCAGAAGATTTATTAGTGCGTGAAAGAATAATTTTATCTGGGGTTGTTGTCACTTCAGTAACTTTGTTAAGCAAATTTTTTTGTGGAGTGTTCGAGCGACGAATGATTATATTTTGTTTCGGTGAATGTGGTTTACCTGAAACACTGGCTTTGCCTACTTCCAAATTTAATATTTTTTCTTTTCCTGGAACAATTATCTGTTTTGACAATATACTGGGCCCTATCTTAGGCGAGCAGGGCTCTTCTAAAATTTTTAATAGTTTTGGAGAGCTCGTCCTCTCGAATGGGATTTTGCTACCATTAGAAAGTTCGTTACTTTTTTCTATTGGTGAAATTGGCATTTTTTGCTCTATTGTGACTTCATGATCTTTATTAGGGACGATTTCATGTTCTTTGACCGGTATATATGTAAGAGATATGTCTTTTGTAATAGTATTAGTAGTATTAATTTCAGGTATATTTATTTTGTGTTCCATTGATTCTGACATCTGAACCAAAGATTGAGCTGCATACAAATTTTCACTTTTTTCTTGTTCAGTTTCAAAGCGAGAAGTTAAGTTATCTGTGCTTGTAATGTGATTAGCGGGAATTTCAATATTATCTTCCACACATGTTTCGTCTGTTTCTGCTTTTTTATCGTCTAAAACTACAGTATTATCGGAAAATAAATCTTTAGTTTCAAAAGATTTTTCTTTGTTGATATTTTCCTGATGTTCGACATTAACTTTATTCTGAATAGTTGTGGCCGGTAAATTAATTAATGTCTCTGCTATTTGAAGATCTGATTCTGATGGATTTGTTTCGGGCACAATAACGGACACGTTTTCCAATGGAGCAACATTATCAATACTTTGACATTCTTTGGTCTCAATTGTGTCACAATTATTAACCAAATTTTCGTTTGTATTTGTTTCAACAACCTCCTCACATGTAACTTCATGTATTTTATCATCTATCTCCATGTCTGTAGTCACAGTTAAATTATTTTTTTCATCACCTCCATCAATGAAACCATTAACATTATTGGGTGAACTATCCTTGTTATCATCTTCAAACAAATCTTCTGGGAGGTCATTACTTATAAGTCTAGTAACCCTATCAGCTTCTCGGGATACACTCAACAACGCATCGACCGCTGACGCCGTAGACTCATTCATATAGGGCTCAGCCGCGTCATGAGTTTTTTCTTGACTTGCTTCACAATTTCCTTCAACTGTAATATCTGAAGTAGTTTGGGGTTCATCGACTTTTTCAGTTTTATTACATATTTCTTTGTTTTCTATTACATCTAAACTATCCATACTTAACATTTCATCTTCATTCTTTCTACAAAATTCATCACGAATTACATTAGCCTGTTTTTCAGTATTTTCTATTTCATTTGCTGCATGTGATGTATTTTCCTCTGTGTGTAATAAATTATTATTAATCACATGAGGTGCCTCCTCTTGTGCTATAAAAACCAAAGTAGGTTCTTCTTCATTTATTTCTATATGTACACTAGAATCGTTATTTGCAGAATCAATTGTTGTCACTATATCAGATTTATTTTCCTCTTGAATGTCTTGGGTCAGGCTCAATTCAGGTTCAATTGTACTTTTTACATCAATGTTTATATTTCCATAATCAGATTCCAATTCTTTTGGAGAATCTTGTAATTGATCTAACGAAATGTCATCAGTTTTAGTGAGATGTTCTACTTGAATCTGAGCAATATTGTGTGGTGAATTAGATTTAACTTGATCTACACCAAAATCGTATTTATCCGGCGATTCTTCAATTTCCATCTCGTTATTTTTCATTATAGGACTTTCTGGTAGCGATGATAGAGTCAGTGTAGATGCAACTAAATTGTTTGTATAATCTTCCTTGAATTTGTCTGTCGATATTTTCTCCTTTTCCCGCATTTGTGCAGCCTCTGCCTTCATCTTTTTCAACTGAATTTTCGGTGCCAAACGTGCTACCTTAACTGGCTCGACTATAGGCGGCGAAATCCTAGCTTCGGCTGGTAATATTTCAGATCCATTAATATCCTCTGACATATCCAATCTTTCGGCATTCAATTGCTCTGCAACGTACTTTCCAATTGCATCTTGACTTCGAGAATGTCGACTTCGAAAAAATGTTTTAGTTTTAAAAATAGTTTTAGGTGGCTGAGCTTCTACAGACGGTTTTTGCTCTGGTGAGTCACCTGTTTCTAAGACTGTTTCAGGTTTTTTATCTGGGGATTTCACAATCGATGGCTCGGGAAAATTTTCCTCCACTTTTAGCGGTTCAGGAGCCGATGGTAATTCCGGAACTGTTGTCTTATTTAACAGTTCTGCTACTTCTCTAGCTACTTCATCATCATCCAGGCTAAGGCTTTTTGTGTCTTCTTTTCGTTTGGGATTCATCACTCGTGGTATTTTTCTACCTACATCTGCCTCTTCCAGCCAGTCCTCATCTTCACAAAATTCATATTTGGAATCGCTAGAAGATTCTGGTTTTTCTGACAACGGTTCATCAGTATTTTTTGAGATTGATACATGAGGCTCAGCAGGAACTTGTGCTTCTGGCAATTCTGCAGGAGGAGCAACCGCAGGAGATTCAGCTGGAGCTGCTACTTCCGGTGATCCAGCCATAACCATCACTGATGATTCATCATTTGAATCATCATCAATATCCCAATCGGCTAAAAGACTACTTTTTATTTCCTCATCCGTTTTTATTTTCTTAACTTCAATAACTGGCGTATCTTCAGCTGCACGTTTCTGACTCGCAGATTTCTTATGTATTTTCTCAGTCTTTTCTGGACGTGGTTTGCGTGCCTTTGGAGTTTTCGTTGAATTAGGGGAAGATTTAGGTGGTTTGGTTACTTTTTTTCTTACGGGTGATGGTGTGTATGGCATAAATGTGACACTATGTGTTTTATTATGAAGAATTAAAACATTTAAGCGAGTTGTAGTAAATGCACAAGCATGACATGAGTACAGGCCTGATGTGGCGGCTTTTGGTGTGGTAGGTGTAGACTCGGGCTGTTCTGCATTTATTTTATTTTCTTCAGCAGGTTCAGAACCAGCCCGACTTGTAGAAGGAGTTGATGCTGTTTCCGATGACACTGCTTGAGTAGGGGTTGTCTGTGATCCTTGCACCAATATGTGTACTTTATAGTTAGGCTTGTTGACATATACCTGTGAAGACACAGATTATATTATAATACATGCAATTAATACTACTTAGACAATTTATATAGTTATTATAAGTACATACCTTCTTTGGAGTATCTCTGGATGAATCTGGTGGCCTTCCTTTACCTCGGCCTGCAAAAATGATAGTGTCAATTACTAAAATGAGTTGTTGAAATGGGCACCATTATAGCATCACACTGAAAGCAACATTTATATTAAGTTATGTTGAAACTATAGGTCTATTATTATTACACCAGTAAATAGTAGCCAAATAAGAGTACTGCATGAACTACATACTTAAGTGTCGCCGCACACAGGCCACATACCACAGTTACAAACGCGGCCACAAGAAGCGTGAAGCGGCCACAAAAGTGGCTGAAACGCGCGACAGCCCAGTGACAGACGGTAAGCCCATATAAAATGTATACAAACAAAGAAATATGCCAAAGACGGCGTTTTGTTGCTCTGGCGTGTGCCCCGTTTGAGGCGACCCTTAATTTTCATGCAGTAGTATTCTCATTTTGAAAATTTTGTTAGGTTTATTTGTTATGCAACTTTGTCAAACATGCTTGATTGTTTTTGGTTTACATCAGATTGTTTATCAATCATGTCAAATAAGACTACACACCAACTACAACCAACAAAGGTAAAGCAATTTGACTATGTCTATCTATACCACTGATACCGGTTCATGGGAGAGTTGAAGGGGGGCTATGCTAACGTGACAAAAACAGTGGGGGTTAAGTTTTAGAAATATGGTCTGGTTGTGTTTCAAGGGGTCCCACAAGTACTAGCAAAATTTTGAAAGAGGTCTCCGGCAAAAATATGCGAACCTCTAGTCTATATTTGATTTATATGAGTGATCACCTAGCATTGACCTCCTCAGTACTCAGTTACAAAACCCAAAATATAGAAGTACTTGAGAATAGTCAATAATTAATACACTGAGACAATTATTTTTTTTTAATTAGACATTATGTTTGCTTCTCTTTATAAGACAATCGGTATGAATACATTTAAAATTACCTTTTTTATTAGATTGTGGGGTTTTCTTTGAAGGATCTCCAAAGAGGTCAGCATAGCTCTCTTTCTTAGTTTCTTGAAATTCGTCCCTAGTTAAGATTGTGATGTCTCCTCCTACAGCTGCTTCTGCACGAATAACGTCTTCCGGAAACTTCTCCATATGGCCATGTTTAGTTCTATACATATCTGTAAGAAATATTACTAGTTTTTAGCTGTGGTTCGATACTTTATATTGCACATTATAGCTGTAGAACATTGACAAATCATTTTAATATATCAAATCGTAGCACATGTCACGCCTAAATACCTTAACCAATTTTATTAAGAAAATGTTTGATGTATATTAGATTGACCGAGTATGGTTTAGGATAATGGAAGATGGTGCAAGTGTCAAGATACTTCAAGAGACTAGCTAAACTTTTAGGCATATTGAGATGCTGTCATAATAAAAGTTGTTCAATATGCGAATTGAGAGTACTTGATGTGGAAAACAAAGGGATCAACCAGACTATAGATTTATATGTAGCAGAACAATGTCTGCTTCACTATCTAGTATTTATTATAATTTGTAACCATATTATTAGGCATTGTCGGACCTACATTTAAATTTGTTCTAAAAATGCATGCATACAGGTAACTACTATGTAAATAATCGAATTCAACTTACACAGTCCTTTGTTGATGAATTCATTTTTACGGTCACAATTGTATTTATAAATTGAATTGAGGTTCTTCACATATTCGCTGAAAAATAAAACCATAAGCAATATAATACCATCACTAAAGTTCATATCCAAATGCTAATTCAGACAGCAAAAGCCTCAAAATAGTAAACTTCCAGAAGTCTTATAGGGATCCAATAATTTTAATACAGGAAACTGAATATAAATTTCAAATAAGTCAACAGACCAACACTATCTAAAAAAATGGGCAAGAGATGTGGGCATATGATTAGCATAATCATTTTACATAAATAAATAATGGAGGGCACCACTATGGACAGTTGTTGCAATGTGGAATACACATTTGTTTTTACATATAAGAAAATAGAGGTTATATTTGTAAACTTACTAAGCATCTTCTTGGAAGAACTTGACGACAGCGATCGGTGGTTTCCTAAATGATGGCAGGACATCGGGCGGAAGCTTGTCCGGTCCCACCACTTCGCCGGGCCACCAGCATGACCCTAGCTTCACCCATACCACCTCCCCATCCAAATAATTAATTTCTGTTTGTTCACACATCACCACTTATCTGTTCAGGACAAACGTACGACCATATTTTGTGCTATAGTCACTATAGGTCGAATGCAACTATTGTAACATCATCCAAAGTTCCTATTCACATTATATGCATTATGAAGTGTAATCAGCAGATACCACACAAAAGTCAATTTCCGTAGATTTTGTTCCGCCGTATTGTCAAAATAGTTGCAAAATAGAACTTGTAAATAAATTCACCGACTGCGTACGAAATTATTTCGTGAGCTAGGTCGGGTGGTAGCACTGGTAAGTCAAAATTAGTGTAATTATTAAATATATCCAATGTAAAGAACACAAATCATAATTTTCAGATAAAAAAAATATAATTTTAATATAAAAGTAAAATTCAATTAATTTTTTTTAAAGTTAACAAGTTTTAATTATAAAGTTTGGAAACTATACCAACGGAAGTAGTTATTGGGACAGCGTCAGCAGATACCAACATTGAGATAACTATACTCCTCCCAAAAATATCCTTCACTAAAATCATTGCCATACAAATAATCCTAAAATTAGTTTCACAATCTATACTTTATGGTATATATTTTATAATGTTCACTATCATTCTCAATCAATTCAAGTTATTCAATATTTTAGATTTATATTGTTAATATTTTGAGTGAAGCCGATTATTTGAGTTTCAGTCAGATAGATATAATACACAAACTAGGTAGATGTACAATAATATATTATAATGAAAGTGAAACTAAAAGCGTATGACCACCACAGGCTAGATAGAAAATGCACAGTTAAAGTAAAATGACAAATTGAGTGAAGTCAGAGACAAAAGCCTTTGTACAGAGTACGTATATTGTTTCTTTGTCTTTGTCATAGAATTAATTAGCCCACACTTAACATACATCATACAATTTAAAGTCACCGAAAATAGATGGCGCTTACCTAAAATTAAGCCAGTCAGTGTTGCTAGCTAAATAAGATGATATATCGATATTACAAAACTTTGAAATCACAAATTACGTTGTTTAATTAATTATTATATCGGTATAGTTCGTTCGACGAATACAAATTATATACAAGGACCAACCAATACATTATCGGTTGGTGGAAGGGATAATATAATATAAATAATATTGTCAACAACTTTTTGGTATCTCTTTTAATATTTTTCTACTATTAACCTTATCTTAAAATTACACCCAATAAATTTATTATAACCATCATTACACAGCTAACATTTTTTAAATAATATAATTATACAGGTACTTACAAATAAATAGGTCGGCAATAGGTAGGTTTTATTTTCAATCATTTATCCAAAATTTCATAATTTGCTTTAAAATTTTAGTGCTGTGAAAAAAATAAGGAAGGCATTTATTTTAAGTAACCTACGCTAAATAATAAAAATACTGTTTCTTCAATTGTCGCATATTTCTTCTACATTTACAGACATAATCAAACATTCGCATATTATGTCTATAAATTTATCATTATGTACAGAAATAAATTCTATAAAATATATATTTTAAGAATTAGGATATTTCAGATGTACAATATTTATTTCATAACAAATGTGCAAAAACGATAAAGCATAATGTAATTATAAATGATGGTAACAATTGCATAAGTTACAAAACATTGCTGTATTGTGATTCTTGCGGATTCACATAATATTGCCAGCACAACTTAAAAATGTATATCACATCTTAGCCGGAATATTGCCGTACAATCTTTGCCCACTGTTGGGGATAATTCCTCTGCACGTGAGATAGAGTCTTCTGAATCTGTTTGGTTTCTTGTGGGCTACATTGTGGGCATGCTCCTCGTAGAACTAACGGCGCGAGCGCTGGAAATAACAAAATTTATACAAATTATTCCAAATTCAAATGGTTACTTCAATTTTATAAGATTTACTATGCTTTAATACAGTCATGACACGGGTCTCTCACTTTGTTCTTTACATAGGGTCGTCTCTATCAAAGTATTCTTTATCACGCTGCTCCCGTGTGAAGTGGTAGAGGGGTTAGAAGCCCAATTTTATTGTGAGTCATAGGTTTTTTTGCCATTCGATGGCCTACGACATGGCAATACGATTAAAACGTATTAAAAATTTCTATTAAGGTAAGTTGATTTCTATGCGATTGCTAAGGTATAAATTCGATGTTTAACTTAAATAATTGATTAAGAAATTAAAATTTTGTTGACCTGTAACGATTGCAGTTTCAATTTCACACCGGCAGCGACACAAATTCTTCAATGTCGCTTGTTGCGTTACAAGTTTCTATTTATATTTACACGATCCAATTCGGCGAGTGAAAAATCGAGTTTCCCCGATTTTGCACCCATTTTAATTTTGAAGCGTTCAATTCACGTGGCATAGAAAACAAATTTTTTTGAGAAATCATTACCTATGCCAGCAAACCAGCAATATAACTATCAATATAAAAACTCTCCTACGTAGTTGTATAACCAGGTAATTCCGTGGATGAATACGTACTTTTCAACCGTTTCCCGATGGGGTCACATGGTCCTTCTCCGAGAGCACATTTGATCTGTCGTTGTATGAAACGCTTGTCATTGAGGGCATCTTCTAAAGCTGTGTCGGTCACCTGTGGGCGATCGCCCTGGGCCCAGCACACCGCTGCTATTGCGCTCAATACGATTATCTGTGTGACCTGGAATTATAAAATTTAATACGTTAACACTTGGACCTATGTTATGATGGGCGAGTTTTACGAATATGTTTTGAATCTCAACAGAACATGCGAATTTTTTTAATGTGGTCTCAAAAATATAGCTTTCATTTTATGATGTTATATTCTGATGTTATATTTCAACTAATAAATTATATACTTAATGGTTAAATAAAAAATAACTTTTTTAAGTTGAAGGGAACAATTTTAGCCAAAACTTAATAATTTTAAATATTTTATCATTTTCACTTGTTATTTTAGTACGCAGATAGGTTACCGTGTTCAAAATATTTTAACGATTACACAAGTCTCTGTATGCGTACATCCTATATCTATGTGGGACTTTTCCTAATCTTACCTTACAAAACATAATTAAAATTGTAGAAGATTCTTATTTTATTAAATAAATTCAATGGACGTTTCCACATTACTTTGCGCACTGACTTGCTTGTCTTCTATAGTCTGTGACTGTGCTTATGTTACTACAACAGGTAGCAATGAGTACCTACGTGTTGGGAATGCTAATGATTGGGCAATCCACATCACCCAATGCAAAGTCACAGGACGATACAATCAACAATTATACGATATAGGAACGAGTACAAAAGGTTTCACTGATCAAAATCAAATCACAAATCACTGTTCAATAATTATGATGTGTAGAGTGACTCTACAGAGTCTACTAGAGTCATTATATGCATTCATCGAATAGGTACTTATAATTTTTTTTATTTTTTATTTATATAGCCTAAAGACATTTAACGAGACAGCAAATGTTAAGGTGTCACTATAGCTCATGAAAATCAGTAACGTAACGCTAAAGGGGTCACCAATGCGTTGTGGCTTTCAACGTCAACGCACAAAGCGACTTGCGTTATTCAGCATTCTGTAGTAACTATTGATTCATTGATTATAATTATTATAATTATCAATAATTATTATTCATAATTTTTTTATGTTATTGATTAACGTGTTAGTGGTTAGCCAATACCTAAGTATATTTAAATCTCAAATCCTCCCTTACCTATACAAAGCTTTGTTGAGTTTCACGCAATAACGTAAAACGTATTTGTCAATTTAAATCGTACCTTAGTTTTTATAATTAAGTAGGTACCTACCTATGAGACGTAATTAGTTTTGGATAAATAATACAGAAACTGCAAGGTCAACGAGTTTTCTATTTCTTTTTATAAATTTGATAGTTCTTTGTTCATTCGTAATACCTATTATATTGGATGTGAATAATTGATTAATTAGGTAAGTACTACCTATTTTGACCTATTATATTAGATGAAATTAATTGATTAAGTACACTATTTAAAAGTATTATAATGCTATAGTACATACAAAGATAAAGCTAATTTTACGGAATAATTGCTTATCTGTTACGCAATTATAGACGCACGTAATATTTTATTATTTTTAAATTAAAATAATTTTCTTTTTCTTTCACTTAACTTTGTGACGTAACCGATAGTCACGATTAAGTAATTTTACGGATTTATTTTGTTACTAATTCGATTGTCGATAAAGTCTAAGAGACGTTTCTGATGATCGATACCTACCCACATAATGTAAAAAGCTTTACCTAAAGGTTTTATTCAAAGAAACCCTTAGAACAGGATATAACGACACTGCATACCCCGGCGTATTTAACCACATCCTGCCTATAAAGAATTGTAAATAATAAAAATCTTTTGTATTATTCTGAATCATCAAGGAGTCGTTAAACAAGTCAAGCTATTTCTGCAAAAATACGACTAGCCCTATGGCATTTCAAATTAAGTAGGTAGGTACTTAAAAAGTCTATGTTAAACCGGGAATTAAACCTAAGACCGTCTATTTCGAAACAGGAATTCTAATATCACTACGAACTAAACTATTTTATGTTGGCTTTATTTTTTAGAGGCATACAATTTTCTAATAATTATTAGATAACTCGTTTAACCCATTTTTGACTGTTCCTATGGTGCAATAGTCACCATGCTACAGCGCTGATCTATGGGTCCAGGGTTCGATTCCCAGCAAGGCGGAAGTTTGAAAAACAACAAAATATCAGCTGTTCTCGGTCTGGGTATCTGTGTGTTTCTGTGTTGTCTATAGCACTCACAACATAGGGAATCCTACAGTGGGGCTATGAGGGTTTGCCGTTTATTTATTTATTCGTGTTTACGAGAAACTGTGTCCTATAATTTCCGTCTATAATTATACCCGCAAACAGCAACCAAAATAGGCCCTGACTATAATTACGTTGCGGTTACACGATTGCGCTGATTTTCAGTACGTCGTATGCGCCGTAATTCGGTAGTTCAATGCCAGTGAGAGACTAAAGCATTACAAGGATATTATGCTGACTATAAAAACTTTTGCGCTTTATTTTTGTCGATTTAAGGACGAGCTGGATGACGCTAAAACGTAAACTAGTACTCTCCTATACTGTAAAGCTACGAAACTTAAGTTTCATGTCTATTGTTAAATTTTTATAATTACTCGCCTATACCAGAAGAAGGGTAATGTTTTTTTTAATGTAAGTTTATATATTCATTTTCTGTGTCCATGCCCTTTGTTAATTTCTTTGGCACGCTCTACAGCAACGACTTGACGGATTTTAACGCGATTCGTCTCTCTCTATTGTGGGAGTGACATAAGCTATTATTTTTTTTATTATACCCTCCAATTTACTTTAAAAATAGTATTTTAATTAGTTTCTATCCATGCTATGGTCCACATGTATAGATATTACAGAGGTGCCTAATGTATGTAGTAACTAAAACTGAAGAGTTTGTATGTTTGTTTGAACGCGCTAAACTCAGGAACTACCTGGTCCGATTTGAAAAAGTCTTTTAGTGTAATATAGTCTATTTATTGAGGAAGGCTATATAACATCACACTGAGATGAACAGGAGAGAAGCAGCGATAAAAAATATTGCGAAAACGGCCAATTTACGCGGGCGGACTCGGGCGGAGTCGCGGACGATTGCTAGTAAATGATATTTTAATAACTGAACTCAATACTGAACTAAATTACTTGTCTACACCTACACATTGTGAAATGATTCTGGACAATAATAATTAATTTATCATGACTTCGTTAAATGCACTGAATTGAATGTCGAAATTCATTTATTATACAGGAAGTTGCGAGCTACCAACCTATTTAATTTTAACAGTGATTTATTTAGTTATTATATCTACATCGATAACAATAGATAACAAAAAATAATATAAGTACTATGTATTTTAACAGTAGATACATCAACATTAATTGATCTACGTAAATACAGAAAGTACAAAATAGGTAAGGAGTTGTAAAGGTCTTTCACACGTGCTACTGCGACACGTTAACACACGTGCGTCAAATTGTAATCAGCGACAATTTTTCGCGTTATTCTGTCGCGTCGCACGCATGTATAATTACTTATTATAGTGAAAACTTTATTTTTGCTTGTCTTAAAGCATGTTTTTTATGACACTGGGTCATGATGAAAATATCCTTAATAAGGAAAATTACAAAAAAATTAAGTATTTACAAACCACAACGTTTGTTTTAGGGACTGGCCAACCTTGAGCAATTATTGCAACTATTAGTCACGCAGCAGGTACACGGCCATGTAATACATAACAAACAAATCAAAAATGAGGATACTTAACTCGGTACCCACTACAATGTTCACACTACTTGCTTTAAACAAATTACAACAAAGTGAACTCAGTAGGTAGGTACTTATGTGACAACATTTTAGCGCCCAATTTTTACATCGGGCATATTTACCTCTATTTATTTGAAATTTATTTATGCCCTTTTTAATTACGAGCATAAAACGTATCGATATGATTATTTGTGTTTATTTTTATTATGTCTGCCTAATCAGAAACAGAAAAAAAAATTAATAAGTAGACTAATATGTAATAGCAAATAGAAATTTTAACAACTTATATTGAATGCCTAGGTCATATACTGAATGTCATGTAGGTACTTAGCAACAAAGTTAATGAATGAAGAGTTGTAAGAACAGATTTTTTATATGTATCACTATTTTGGGACTGCAAAATGTAATTTTTTTTTGTTATAAGTAATGCTACATTGACGTCCTCTACAGTTCGAATACAAAGACACACACAGCGATAAAGTTCGAAATTAAGTTCTCATGTGGGTCACTAGGAATTACGGAATCATATACACATAACAATACCTTCTTATCTAATAAGATAATTCAAAGGATTGGGTATGAAAATATGAATTAATAAATTCAAATATTACGTTATTTTTTTTATTTGGAAAGGCATTGAATAATTGGCTAGTTATACGGTTATTTTTCGCAGATTTTACCACGGCTGTTTCGCCAGACTCAACTAGACCAAGGTAGGCATTTGGTCATAAGCAACTACTGAAGCACCTCTTACACTCACTCAAAGTAAGTGCTGACTGTGCCAAATTTAAATAAACTGTCCTTTAACTTATAAGTGAATTGAAAACTTGTAAAAGGCAAAGTTACCTCGGTGTAAACAACACTATTACTTATATTCAATTAAAAACATTTATCCAAACAAGTTTAAAATCAGAACAGTAGTTAATTACGTTTTAAACCTTTGGCACATGTTACCTTTAGAATTAAAAGGCTAACAGGTAAATCCACATGTCCTTTAAGATTGAGAAATTAACGCAAACCAAGATATGAACGAAAGCTCGCGTGAACAGGAAAAGAGCATTATGGAGAAACTGCACTAATGTCTCACCTGCATCCTTTTGCACGATACACTTTTACTTCGCGTGCCTAATAAGCGACCCGGATTCGTTATAATTTCTAAAGAGTTTTACGGTGTTTTCACGCGATCAGTGAAGCGTTTATGTCTGCGAATGAGTGCAGAGAGAATGCTTGACTGGCTGACTGGCTGATGCTGTAACGTCTTACTTAACAGTACCAATCCCCTCTACACAACACTTGCAAGCGGTCTTTCCCGCCATATACCATGATGCGTCACAAGTTACGTGACGTTAAATAGGTGAATAAAACACAATAATTAGTTACATCATTTTATGTTATATAAAAATATAAAAACTTGCTCTTCTAGCGAACGTAAACCTTTCGATACAATAGACGACACAATAGAGACTTATGATAATATTATTTGCACAAAACGGGACGAGCGCTGGTTTTTTTTTCCAGATTTTTCTCACAATATCATTGACAATAAATTGGAGGTATTGATATCCTACAAAAATAACAAATTTTAGTTGGGTATTTATTCTCATAACAACGACGTTAATAAAAAAAAAAGAATGGCAAGAATTATAAAATTGATAAAAACTAATGAATAATGTTACTTACAAATTAAAGTTTTATTCTTTTTAATAAACATAAAAATATCAACAAAATAAAAATAATAAAATATTAAGACTAACTAGCAGTTATTGGTGGATGTAAACGGGCAGAAAACACCTTTATAAAAAACGCGCGTTGTCGATGCGTTAAAAAACCATCATGTATAGGGGCCCTTACGGATTTGATTTAATTACTTACTTACAAACACTAAAACGTCCACCCGGATAATTTTGAACTACTTGGAAAAAGATAAAAAAATATACCTAATGTTGAAAAATAAATATTATGTAAGAACTTTTTTAAAGTTATTAAACAGCCAGCAACTTACATTAACAAATGGCAGCATGAAAATACTCTGTAATTATTTTATAAACGAAGCGAAATGTCACATTTTTAAGCAGGAAATAATTATGTAATTGAGGCTTTCTTAGAAAAAGCTCTTTGAGTTAGGTATAACAAACTGTTCTTCAAGTACCTAATTTATGAGAATTATAGTGTTGCTACTATTTCTACTATCTATTTATTTATTTATTCAACTTCCAAGCAGTTTAAAATAGTGGAAACGTAAATATTTTAACAAATTATGTACTAAGTAGGCCATATTATTATGAAGATTTCTAATTTGCTAATCATCAGGCTTTTAATGGCGGATTAGATATTTTAGGAGTCCATTAGAGAATTGTAATTAATAGATTATATTAAATATCTTTAATCTGCTTATGGCATTCCTAACGATATTATATCTAGGTATCTTTATAAATAAATTATAAAATAACAACCCCGTCTTTAAAATTAAAATAAATATCTAAACCCCTAAAACATTGATTAACTTTAACCGATATCAATATCTCTGATTTTAATAAGATTTGGTTTTAATTTTCGCTTTGAATTAAAAGAATCCTAGGATTTAATAATGCTTAAAGTTAGTCATGTTTCTATTATGGGGTAAGTTTTTTGGTATTTTCTGTGGTCCTTATGTAAAATCTAGGTACGTTGGTCAACATTAAGGCAGTCTAGGACATGGCAGATTTGTATGGAACATAAAGATAACAAAAAATATCAATATAGTAGGTAATTTTTAGACTTAATATCTAGGAATTACTTTTCATTCATTACTTTACAGGAACGGTACCAAAAAACAAATGCCTTAAATTTTTCAATAATAAAAAAAAGTCGAAAATTAACTTCATTAGGTACATATTTTGTAAATCAATTAACAAAAGCAACTTCCAAATAACTAACGACTTATTTATTTGTCAACAAAAGCAGAATACTAGCACTGTAGAAGTCTAGACAGAATTACCGATGTCCTAGCTACGTCCGTGACCCCGTCGTGAGGTTAATTGTATCAACCGTACTGACGCACTATCTTGGCCCATTCCCATGGGTAGTTCCTCTGGACGAAGGCGAGAGTTCGACGGATCTGACGTGTCTCTTGAGGGGAACACTGTGGACATGCACCTCGAAGTACCAGAGGGGCCAATGCTGCAAATATTTATAGGTATTAATTAATGGTCTGTGAAGGGTTAACTTTTGGTACATTTTTAATTAAGAATAGAAGGCATGTATGCGTTTGGGATTTCACATGAGTAAAGTTTACACAACAATGATGTGATTCTAAAAATGTGTCGTTACCGAAACATGTTATGACGATAACTCAATTTTTAATACGCACAATTTTATAGAATTACGTAATGGATTGAGTGAGGAGTGTCAAAATCTTTATGTCCTTGTTTAGTGGTAATAAAAATTTAGTAGAGTAGAGTAGCAGATGTGGAAAACTAATAAGAGATCAAACTATAACAATTTTTACGTTGTGAAAGAACAATGCCCATCGGGTCTTCTAGTATAAGCACGGTATACGAAGGTAGAGGTATCAGCAGTTAGAATACTTTGTTAACTAAACACAATTAATTATATGTTTAATATTGTTTGATAATTCTAATAGCTGGTATCTTACTTCTGAGTCGGACCCCAACAGGATCGCAGGGCCCTTCCCCCAACGCACATTTTATATGACGTTGAATGGTGACGCGGTCAGCCAACGTCTTCTCTAGCTGATGGTCCGTCATTGGCGCGCCAAGTACTAGTGACGTCAGCACGATTGAACTGATGACGCTGACTATGATTACGTTCTGAAATTGTTATTTTATGGAATTAAAAATAAATTGATTTAATCAATAACAAATGCCCATGACAAGCCAATGTAATTGGTTCTTTATTTAGGCATAAGTACATAAAACAAAGAGTATTGTATTCTAAGATAAAATCCAGACTCATGTTCTCACATTATTTTAGGTCAATGAACTCTAACAACAAATGCATACTGGTGAATGTTCTCATACATCAAAACTGAAATAATAAGGATAAGTCTCCTTGTCTTGTTTCCTTAAAAAGCAACCGAGTCCTTTTTGAAACTGGTTTCGGGGAATCGAGTGTCGTCGTTATAAGAACACGTGCGCCGAAGACCAACTTGAATGTTTTTTTTGTTTTATTTTACTTGCTTTTACGAAATACGTTTTGTTAAGTGCTTTGTGAGAGCAATATTGAACGTCGACTGTGCTTTCAACTTTTTTTTAAATATGCTACAAGACTTGTACGTCTGTTGTCTGGTCTGTTAGTTTGTTGGCTGGCTACGTATAGGTGATGATGTAGCCTTATAGTAAGGCAGCTGCTACCGTCCTGCCTCTAGACAAAAATTTCGCTAACCCCGGATAATTGGGCCAAATCATGTTTTCCCTGGACGTTATTTGTCCATCTATCCGTCCTGGGTATAGGCTTTAAGACCCATATGAACCATGTGTTTAGATTTGCAACTAACCGGCATTCCTTGGACACAGGAAATGTCCAGCTTTAATAGGACACATTTTAAAAATCCCGTTGTTAACATCCTTTAAGCTTTATACATTAATGACTCTACCTATAAAAATTACGTGACAGTTACTTTTGTAGTAGCCTTTTACTCTTATTACGCGCATTTTTTAAAGTAAGTACCTACTTGGACTAGACTGTATTTACACGAAGGTAACCTTCGTACCTATTAAAAAATTGACAAAGCGAATAATGAAGTTTAAAGTGAAACTTTAAAACTTTTTTTAAATAAGTAACCCTTATTATTCTGTTTCATTGGTAAGCAAAGTTACTAATCAAAGAGGTAAATAAGAACTTTACACCAATAAAAAAAAAATAGAGGCAAATCAGTAGTAAATTTATATTACACTACAATCTAAATTTCAAACATTTTTTAAATAAAAATATTATTCCCTCTTACATAGTTTAAAGGAACCAAAGAGCCACAATGCGGAGTCGGACTTTGCGGACCACCGGACCACTGTCCTAATTAAATAATTTAATAAAATTTTGAAAATAACGAACTCTCTTACCTGCATTTCGTAAGTTTTTTCTTTTATCCCGAAGAATTTAGGACACGTAATGGAGGCGCAATGTCGGTAAATCACTTTACTATTTAGGCAACGCCTTACTCACGAATAGGGACCGACTGATCCCAATCATCGAATTGTACAGAGACTCCCCTCTTTGTGAGGTGATTACACTTCAATAGAGGGCTTACGAAGACTCGTTATGACAAATTTTGACCGCTCTTTTAGTACGTCAGAAGATAATGAAATAAGGACACCTATTAGGTAGATACTTCGTAGTAAATTTAGAGCACGCATGTATTATCACAATGACCAATTCGGTGTTAAGCTGCGCTTTGTAAATAGGTGATTCCATTATACAAACATTGTTATAATGTAGTCCGCTGAACTAATTATGCTAAGTATTGAAGATAACATTGTTTACGCGAATTCTTGAGAGTGCATAATAATAGGTTACAATAATTTAGATAGTTTCCTTGTGGGTTAAATTGACTACTTTAGTGTTATTACAACCATAGGGGATGGATTTTCATAAAACATTATCGTTGGTTTTGTTATTATTTTTTATAAAGGAGTGAAGTTTATAAGTACAGAACTCGGAGAGTGTACCTAATAATGTTAACTTTATAATTTTTTGCGTTTACGTTATATTTAAGTAAGTATAATTATGTGAATAATCAACTGAGATAAGTTACTGCGGGTGTAGCGAACGGATTCATTAATAGGCTTTAACGCTAAAACTCTAAAACGCCATTGCGTTTTCAAGAAGATATCTTGCATTCGAGAACTTCGTATTCCGACCCAGTGGTTGTCGATACAGAATAATAGAATAGACGTGCAACCATGTCGGAGGCACGAATATGCGAAAATTCTCCCGAAATTTAAGTTTTCTGCTATCTGTACAATAACTTTCATTTCTTGCCCCTATACGAGAGTAGAGAGAGTATTTGTCCGATGAGATCATTATTACACATTTATTACACAGTTGGTATATTCATAGTAGATCTTTGGTTGATAATTTGGTATTTCGATCGAAAACTAACGACATTTCCGTTGCCAAGGAGGACTAAAGTAGAGTTAAGTCTTTATTGTTTACTTCAGTTATATACTTTACAAATCTGAAAATATTATCCGATAATGTTGCTCTATGATAAAAGTTTCAGTTTCAACAAAAAAAATCGGTTAGTATTGACGTTTTCATATTGACATAATAACATTGACATGACATCCTCTATTCAACTGACACTTCTGATTCTGTTCTACCATTATCTATGATCCATGAATTCGAGGATTTTGGACTTAAAATTTAATAAAATTACTTTTATCATAAATTCGCAATTGATAATATATTATAGTATCTCATAAAGGCTACTGCAATATTCTATTGATTTTGGTTGTAACTAAAGACTTTCGATAAGTTATAAAACTTTCGTTTGGTTTATGGTTCTACAAGTTTTTTGACATTTCACTGATTGTCATGTCATTATTGTCAACATTCCAAAAGTAAAAAGTGCACTAATTAACTACTTGTCAGTCAATCATATGTTAGTAATTAGTGATGTCAGAGTTTGTTTACTAATGATAGTATTACAAGTGGTATTTTCAACTTTTCGTTATGAATAATTCGGGAACAACAGGGGAGTCATCATGTAAGCGACAAGAAAATGGCGACTCAACAATGGAATCCGAACGCCCACTAAAGAAAGCACGCTTCGCATGGCAAGTTAAAGGGAAATATCATTTAAAAAATGAAATCACCGAAAACCCTAAACCTCCGCCGGTTGTTCCTAATGAAACGAATAAGGCTGGTTCCTCGTCATACAAAGAAAGCGAAAAGAAAGAATTAGTCGGTAACACGGAGCAAAATCTCGAAATTCTCGGTGACTACTTATTAAAACAGGATTTTAATACATTAGACTCTGTTATCACGGACTCTAGTAAGTCTATACTGCCGAGTACGAGTATATCATCAGAGAAACTTCCTTATCCTCGGTATATAAGCTCGTATGAAAGTAATATTAGCTCAGTGAGTAGATCTAGTAATGAAGATGCCTCAGTACCTATGTCCATGGTGGTTTCGAATAATTACAGTGAAGATCAGTGCATAGCACGATGGCAGGCAAGACAGGTAAATATCAATATCTATCCCCTAAAGAAAATTACAAGGTCCCTTTCTTATTAGACAAAAATTTGTTTATTTCTTATGAAGCTGTATGCTTCATTAAAATCAAATGTCATGTGACTTTCTGGGAACAGGATATAAATTAGTATATTCAAGTAACATATGTTTATGTCTTATCATCAAAGTTATTGTTACTAAATTATTCTTATCATGCCAATTAACATGCAAATCAAAGGCAACAACCATGTTTTACTATTTAATTTGTTTTATTCTACAAAAATGTACCTTTTTGTGTCAATAAATAATTCATTGGCTAAGCCAATGAAAGCCCAAGATTTTTTTATTTTTTTTTAGTCATCTACTACAGTTGCTTTACTTAGTAGGCCACTTAGTTTTAGTATATAGGTAATGTTTTTCCTCTGTAATCAAATCTGTTTGTATAGTTAAATTCTACATTATTTTGTCTAATTACATAAAGTACAGTAGGTATTTAGGCTTAGTATTTTAAGTTACTATTGTAAAATTGTTGTTATGGCAAATAAACAATTTCTTTCTGACATTTCATTAAATTGTTATCAATTACAGATGGCTAAAGGATTTGTAGACAACACAATTAATCGGGTACTGGACTCATGGATGGTGGCACCACTACCAGCAAACATGGATAACAACAGGTTCTTAGCCTTGGACGTAGCAGAATTCATCAACAACTTGCCAGGTGATAACAGCATTGAAAATGAGGGAATTCTTATGGCAATATCTGCTCATGGCCTTCAAAACGCTCCAAACTCTGAAAGCACTAGCTACAGTAAAAGTAATTCATCAATCTCAAAAGACATATTCCTCTCACCGCCTAGTAGTCCGCTGCCATCCGATGATGATGTTCCTAATGAAGATGTAACAGAAAATAAACCTAGTAATCCAGAAACGGGCTCGTCTAGTGAATATGACATGTCATGGTCGTATTCTGATGATTTAAGAGGAACAGTGAATAATGATCTAACTTTCTTTCCTGATACATCGAATTCATCGTATCAGTGTTTCAGTGAAAGCAATCATCCCCAAACTCCGACAACTGAATTTGAAGCAGATGAAAACCTTAATCTCAATGACAATATTATACATAACCATTATGATTTTCTAGACGCAGCAGTGAGTTTTGCTATTCAAAATAAAGGATTGACTTCTTTTGGATCTGACTATGGTTAAGAGAACTTTTTTGTAATTATAAATTTAATATTTTTTCTGCTATGTAAAATGTTAAGCACAAATATTTGGGTAGGTGATATGTGAAGATAGACAATAGTTATATTTACAGATAGCTTTAGGATCCCTAGATGCTGCCATAAGATCATCTGTTACCCAATAAACAGTATTTCTTACTGGTCAGACTGATAATGTAATAACTATTTACAATACAATGTATGATAATGCAACTGGAGCATAACAACAGACATTTTTATCTGACATTAATTTGATGTAACTTGTTAAATTGATATGTATTACTGATGATTTTATAATTTTGGTTGTTTTAATGTAAAGCAAAGTTGTAAATACATTTATCTATATGTTAGAAAGGATTGATTTTTTTTTATTACAGGCCTTATACTATTGTTCATAAGGTTCATTTCTGCTACAGTGAAAAATTATATTTTTTTAAATTGTAATACTTACGTTTGTGATATTATTTGAAAAATAAATATTAAAATGATTTTTTAATTGTTAAATATAATTGAAGTACCTAGTTTGTAATTTATCGAATTGTTCTGCATAGTAAACTTAGTTACATTTTTTTAATCCAATTGTACATAGAAAATGACTACTGAAGAGTGCATTTTGAGTTACAGAAATACATTTTATTTATATTCATACTTGATAGTTAATTTTCTAAAGTTAATTAGTATTATCTATTGATTTCGAATCTATATCAAGCTTTAAGGCACAAAGAAAATCCATACTGTAGAGATATCATACAAACACTTAGCTGTGAAGTATGAATTTACAAGTAGGTATCACTTAAATTTTAGGTTACGATTGCGTTGGTGCAATCCTTTTATAAGGTTACTGTGAAAGGCTTATTTATAGTTTAAGTAAGAATTGTATGCCATGATATAATACATATACTTTATAGAAAGCAGTTTTGTTATTTCCTCAAAAAGTTATTTGTTTATGGTCTATTTTCCGTTGGTTACAATTTTACAATCAATTCCATACAGTGTAATGAAAGAAATGGGAAGGAAAGCTAAATAAACTTCTAATATATTACACAACGCTTTTGTTGTCCGCCTAGAATTACAGTTATGTCCGCATGACAAAAATTGATTTCTTTTTTTCTTTTATTCACAACTTACCATAAAACCCTAATAGATGTCGTTGTGGTCAAAGTCCGACCGTACGTTATTAAGGCTGATCCTACTTGTGGCATCAACCCATTATTGACCCACTGCTATTAGGCACTGGTAACTAAAGGATTACTTGGGGTTACTACAACGATTTACTACGGTGGGAATTGGCGTAGGGATTGGTGGATCGCCAACCCAAGTGTTGGAAGTTTTAATGCCGCCCATTGACTTAAAAGCTACAACGGAAATGGGGTTAAATTGTTAAATAAAAAATCCTCAATAACAATTTTATTATTGCTTGTTATTATTCACATAATACAAAATAAACTATGCACAAATTCAAGACCACTGCCGTACCATCTGACTTCATAATATATTTAGAATTACAACTTGCCATCATTCAAGACATTTGCTGGTAATGTAAGACGTAAGTATATAACAAGTGAAATTAATTTACATACATAGCAATGGCAATAAGCAGAAAGGTAAGAGATAAAGAAGAATGATAGCTTTTTCGAGTAGAACGCATAATATACATTCAGTCCTATAAAAATATCAACATACCACTGGGAAAATATTCTTAGTATAATGTCGCAAAATCAAAATTATACCATAATTATTATTGATTTTTTAACATTATACTTTCTAGTATTATTTTATTTAAAACACTAAAGCGAGTCAATAAGTAAAGAAAAAATCGTTTCAGCTTTTATTCTATTCAGAAGATATTTGACGATTCATGGATATTGAAGAATATAAAAGTAAATAATTAAGTAATGAACTTAATATTTGAGACAATACAACCTTAAATGAAATTTAATTTTATGAAGGTAAAGTGAAATTACATAAAATTCAAATTATTTTCGAGGGTATTCTAAAAATAATCATATATCTCTTACCTCTCTCACAATGCTAGTAATATTCCGATAAAAAATAATTGTGATGTTATCTTACGATATCAGTAAATTATAACATTCATGGCCGCATACCCTACATAATTTTCTAATTTATCAGTAACTGTACAATTGTTTAAAAATTATTTAAGTTTTAAATATATTTACAAATCATTAAAAATTCTCTCAAACGCCAATGTCCGAAGCGATTATATATCTAACTATTTATGTAATAAACATTCCACAGTCATAAGACAACCGAATATCGCTACATTGGGTTTTATGAGAAAATTTCACATTAAGGTGCTTCCACACCGTGAGCATTCACCTGTAATGTTCTGATTCGATTTTGAGTTAAACGACATAATACATAGATTTTACACTCTGATACTAGGATCGAGCTACCCTGCATTTTTCTTGACGTTCATAAATTGCCTTTAGACTAAATTTTATTTTTATTTTAGGCATTAAAACATGAAAGGCAAGACTCGATTCATATGCCTGAGAGTACTCCCAAATACTTTTTTATGCCTGAAATAAGAAAATATTAGCTGAAATGTACTAAAAAATTTAGCCTGGCTAGATTCTACTGTCTGAGAGTATATAATCAAAATATTACAGGTAATGTAATGGTCGGATCCGCCTTACATTACAGGTTAATGATCGCAGTGAAATTGCACCTTAAGATATACATTACAATAATGCCCACAACTGGCAGTTGTACATTAAATAAATATATTAAAAAAATATAATTCCCAATTGACTTCAATACAATAATTTACTAACGATGAACAGTTCAATTCATTCTTACATGATAACATGTCGGAGAAATTGATAGAGAATTAATATAACGACATTTTGTCGAATGACTTAGACCTATGACCGATTGTACACACTTTAACAGTACAGTACAATGTACAAATATTTCGTACAAATTTTCGATGTACTCGTGATTTTTTTTTACTTCCTATTGTTTTAGAAATGCATAGGTTAGTAATTTTGTAATATCATTAACCCAACAAACAATTCAACTGCAAGCTTGATACGTAAAATTACAAAATTGGAGCATTTTCATATTACATAAGATGGATAGGCTGTAAAGAGTAATTGTAACACTGTGGTAACAGTTTTAATTTGCACATTACATTCAGCGCCACCACGCGGATTTTACCAAGTACTAAATAATGGAGTTTAATTTTGCACTATTTCTTTTAAAAAAAAACATCGTTTTTTAGAAAAAGTCTTACTATTGTAGAGTAGTCAGTACCAATATAGAATTATTGAGTAGACACTCAAGGTACAATAATTTTAATAGGTACATAATAATTTATGGGTAACTTTTCCTGTACAGTAGCCAAGTGGGAGTTTATAGAAATATATTCATAAGTCTAGTCATTCAGCCTATCCAAACTTGACAGTCAAATTAGTTTTAAATCACTGAGTTATTTTAAAAGCATTGAACCGATTGATAAAAAAACAATATTCTCGTTATTAAGTTAGGTTTTGAAAGCAATATTGTTAGTAAAAATATATATTTTACAAAGAAATACATAATGCTCAATCTCAAGTAACTCCCTATAGTTTCACAAAAAATAGGTACATGCAAGATTCGGCCTTATAAGATGTTTAGGGCATTTAAATATTATTAATCACAATATCCATAATTAGGAAAATATAATTAAATGTAACACACAAACCCGGTATAAAATTCAGTTTCATATATCATGAAAAAATCCTATTTCTTACAACAATGTCATGGTTGATATATATAATTTTCAAAATTAGATTATAATTATAACCCACATTTTAGACATTATATACTTATGTATTATTGCTTAGGCACTTAAAATAACTTTATCCATTTGTTTAAGTTTAAAATCTCTATTCAATAGAAACTAGAAAGCTTTAAGTTCCATGGAATTCATATTTTATTGTTTTTAAGTAATTGTTTTCTGTTTCAGATCACCTTTTTGGCTATATTATTTAAGATTTTTATCAGAGCATTAAGTACCGGCATATAGATAAAAAAGACAAAAAAAATATTTTGTAAGAGAAAAAAATCTGTTTCATTAATAACAAATAAGTCTTGGAATAAATCGAATACCTAAAAGTAAGGTATAAAAACGTAATTGGTCGTTTCTAAAAATTGTACAAACTGTAAATTATATCTCTCGATAGCCTAACGCGTAACTGTTTGTGCGATTGAACCAGACTGATCTATTATATTATTTAAACTTACCTCAAAAATTACCTAAGTTTTTCAATTATTCACAAATATATTGACTTTAATGACGACTCATATAATTATAATATAATTAATGCGACTGCCTTCAGTATAAAGCACGTTTTGTATAATATAAAACATATAAGAATGAGTCTGTATATTAGCTGCGCGGTGCTTTTTTCTTACCAATTAATTAAGTCACAACCGCAAAAATCTTCCATAGCGGCAGCACAAACACACATAATCTCGTTACACTAAAAGCTATGTTTATTTACACGACTTAAATGTAACTAGAAAAAAAAATCCAATGAAATTAAAAATTGACAAACACATCGTCTTATAATTAACAAAGCGTATGGATTCATCATATTTACACTTACGTAAAGATAACTTGTATTGTTACCGCAAACTAGGGCACCAAAATAAGTACATTATTATCGATTCGAAGCGAATTCTGTGTTCGCCGTAATTGTGAATGCGGTTCTATGCTCGCGAATGTTCGCAGCGAACCAATAACGGACGGTTTTGCTGCATCGAGTTTACGCTTAAGACTTCGGCCACACCAGGCAAATATTCCGAGCTAATTATTATTTGACAGCTGTCAGTTGACTCTATTAGCAAACTAGAAATAAAGGCATAGTTTGCTGCGAACGCTAGCGTAGTGGAAGAATGCGCGCGCGTTCGTCGCCGACTAGAGCGAATTGCTAGTGTACTTTCGTTACAATGCGTTGCTGTTAGAACAAGAACGCACCATCTCAAATATGAAGGAGGTAAACATTTAGCTCGCAATCTATTTATCTAGTGTGGCCGTAGCCTTACGTTAAGGTCACCAAAGTCGAAAGAAATGACAAGTTTACGTTGCAATATACGAAATGTTTTTTACTTGACGATACAGACTTAATTTCCTTCATTTTCCCGCTATTTTTATTATTTTTGCGCTAAACCAGAGCCCGTAATAACTTCAGCGCAACCTTTATAAAGCACATCTTTTGGCTGCGGCCATTTGTAAGGCGTGCTGTTAATCCGCACAAATCAGCCCTTTTACACATAGACTACGATTAGTTCAGGCGCATTAGTTTCTTTAATGGGTCTACCAGTCGACTTCCGAATAGTATAAATAGCCCAAGTAGAACAATCGTTGTGCGTTACTTATTTCATTATATATTTTTACAATATTATTGCTTTATTCGTCTAATATACACATAGTTCGCAAACTTATCTAATGCACCCAGTTGATGCGGCCGGATCGAAACTATCACAATATGAAGCACAATCGTGACTCGATCACTTGCAGTGTAAAAGGGCCTTAGGAGCCATCCTAATATTGCTTAAGTTAGTGGTTCCCAAACTGAGCTGTAAAAAATAAAGAAAGGGGGGGAGGGGGGCTCGGTTGATGTTGTTACCTCAAAACCTTAAGTATTGGCTGGTACAAATGATATTACAGAATATTTACTACTCTATATGGGATGATGCTGCGTTAAGACGTCACTTAACTTAGTGCGCCACTGCCTTAAAAGATTGGGAACCTCTGACTTAAGCAGTATTTTAGTAAAAGTAAGCAAATCACTTACTTACTTTAACGTAACAATAAGTAAAACAAAGATCCCTTTGTAGCTTACTTATTACTATTAGACGACCCCCTACGTTACATTATCGCTTCAAATTCAAATCATAATTTGAATCACATAGGTCACAATTACTATAAGGCGGAAGTTTAGACTTAACCTAATCTAAAACGTATTTACAATATGCACAGACACTAAAGCAACACGCAAAACAGACTTCGAATACAATTTTATTCTTGCCATCATATTGCCTAATTACAATTTCAAGTTTAAAATTTCATAACACTAGTTAGAAAACCCCATGTTAGATTACATTACATTGCTTTAATGGATATGCAAAAAGCATACATTCAATCTTATTGTTCGTTTCATAGCAATACCAATTTGATTTTCCTGATAAGTCAAAGGCTTTTTCATACTTTTCTTTGAACTGAAAACCGCATAGTAATTTAAGACCAAGTTAGATTGATAATTGTTGTTATAATTTAAATTATACTGATATATATAACAGACTAGATAAAATTGTCTGTAGTTTAATTCATTTATCAACATCTCAATGTACGAATAAATTGGATTCATATGTATTAAATATGCTGAAATACAAAATTGAAAAATACAATAAAAAATGGAATATATTGAGTCAGTCAGCTTTATAAATTTCAAATCTGTTTTAAACCAAAAGTATAAGTATATTTAATTTAAAAAATAATACATAAAAATCCAATTATAATTAAAATCCTGGCAGTTAAACAGGCCAAAGTAACTGTTAATGAATGATGAAATTTCTGCTTGAGATCATAGTACGACCAATCAAAAATAAATAACTAGTATGTTTCCCACAGCTAGACTGCTAGTGTAATAAATACTTGTGATGAAAGTAGTGATCAGTTCATAATTCACTGTCATTAAGGACTGGGGGCGTATGTGTAGCGCATCGCTATGGCTTAAACTTCACAAGAGGTATGTTTTTAGAATGGAGGCACTTGTCACAAACCCACTCTGCATACACTTCTGCGGTTAATAACTGAAACGCTGGCTCCGTTAGACCCGTACAGCCCCTGAAATTGTTACAAAAATTGAAATAACTATTATGTTACATCATCATACCTATATGATGCTAAAATGTATACCTCGTTTTTTTCGTCGTGATTTGAAAAGTAAACAATCTTGGCACTATTATTTATTTCATTAATTTAAAAAAATATTTAGAAGTATACAGAAATTTATTTTAACATAAAATCATTGTTTACTCTTAATTTTTTTTTATTCGTGTCTATATTATTTTTAAATCGATAATTACAATAAAAAGACACTGAAGATTGTTTACTTTTCAAATCACGACGAAAAAAACGAGATATATTTTTTTATGTATTTTTTTCAAAACAGTTCTAGTATCCGCCCAAACTGTTAATTATAAATTAAATATGAGTAAAAAAAGAGTTTTTAATATACCCTCACAATATCTATGAATTTGTTAGTTTAAAAAAAGTACAAATGAACAATGATAATTCAATAGGGAACATTAAAAATTAAAAAAGAACGATACAAGTAATGTACATCATACTAACTGTAAGTACATTAAAATTTAATAGAAAACCTTGATATTAAGACATACAAATTGAAGTTGGTATAAAGTGTAAAAATAGCTTTTCATATGATTAACTGTAATTAATTTTAATGAACAACATTGAGAATATGCTCAATTGTTTATTGTGTATTCTACAATACTGTTGGGTATTTATTAATCTAAATTGTATAACATTACAATTTTAATTTGTCAAAATAATCAGGTATGTATGTAAAGTGGCAGTATTTAAGCTACAAAGTAGCATATTGTGTCCCATGTAGACACAGTTGATTTGTGTAATACATAATCATGAATTTAAAATACTTATTAATTTGCATATTCATATTTTACTTGTTTGCCAACTGTGAGCAATGTGTTGAGCACTTTGTAGATATCTTTATAAAAATTATACATTGAATAGCCAAAGATCTTTGCAGTTTCGCTGCTGAATGAGTTAAGGTATACTTTTTTTAATGTTTACTATTATCGGTAAAACTTCTAGAATATTGACAATTCCATACCAACATGTAAGATAAAAATTGTTCAATCTTACCTATGAAACCAAAAGTTGCACCCAGATTCACATAGGATAGCTTGATCATTATCATGGACCTCTTTGTGGCAAACTCCACATGGATAAATTGGTGGGGCGTTTGGGTTCTGCGGATTGAATACCATCGGTTGATCTGGAGGATACACTTTGCCTGCGCTCACTGGCATTGGCTTTGGTCCAAACATGCCCATTCCTTGACCCATAGGTCCCACTCCTTGAACCCCTGGCCCACCCATGGCCATCCCACTCATTCCGGCTAATGGACCACAGTTACCCATGTTTCCAGGACCTGGCCCCATTCCCATTGACCCACCACCTCCCATGCCCATTGGCCCACCATGCCCCATGTGACTACCAGAATATGGAGGACCTGGTCCCATAGACGTCATAGGTCCATTTCCACCCATCGGTCCACTTCCCATTCCTGAACCCATTGGACTTCCATGCCTCATAGGACCACAATGTCCTGGGCCCATACCTCCACTCTGCATAGGACTCGGTGACATAATAGAACTACTTGGGCCCATGGAACCATTAGAACAGCTTGGACCCATCGGTCCATTCATGCGGGGAACATTCATACCTGGGCCTCCTCCTCCCATAGGTCCATTCATAGGTCCGTTCATTGATCCTGCCCCCAGTGGACTGTGCATTGGGGGTCCCATAGGGCTGTTGCTCATGTGGCTACCAGCCATAGAACCCATATTCATAGGGCTTCCCATAGGACCAGAAGACATTGGTGAGCCCATAGGCATAGAATTCATCGGACTCATCGGGCTTCCCATTGACCTAGATGTTGGTCCCATTCCTGGCCCTATGCTGTGGTTACTCATTCCCATATTTGGACCTCCCATAGGAGACATTCCTCCCATATGACCCATGGGGCTCATGTTCCCCATGGGACTGATTCCTCCTCTAGGTGGCATCTGCTGACTCATAGGGCTCATATTGTGTGGTAAAGGACTCATGTGTCTCATAGGAGGACCACCCATGCCATGCATCGGTCCCATCATACCCATAGGGCCATTTTGACTCATCATAGGCCCATTCTGGCTCATCATTGGGCCATTGTGTGATACTGTGGAAGGAGAGTCATCAAAAGGGTTGGAAGCCACAATGGTATCTCCATAGCCTGTTAAAGGGGGTGGGAGTAGATCCTGAGCCGTAGGAGGAGGCTGTGGAGGTAAGGCATTGTTTGCATTTGATGTTTTTCTCCGTTTCTTTGGATTACTGGGCGCAGGTGCTGGAGGTGTAGGGGTATCCATTGGAGGCTTAAAATCAGGAGGCCCTAGACCTGGACCCGGCAGCCTATAAGAGGGCATTCCAGCGAGATTGTGACTCATTATGATTTATTCAGTTCCAGCTCTAATGACCATCCTGAGAAATATTTTAAATGAGCTAATTTAGAAAATACATTTACACATAAGGCACCGCATTGTCACGAGAAAGTGCAATAACGTGCCGGAAGACTGCTTGTGTCTATTTCTGTAACAAAAAATATATCATCACATTACTACTTCAGAAAACATAAAATACAATTGTGTAGTTGCCTAATCTACGGATTAGCTAATTGTTTGTGTTTAAACGTCACTCAATAATGATTACGAGTTACAATAACTGAATATAAGCGGTGGATTATACGAAGAAAAAACATTTTAGTAACCTGCACATAAAAAATCCTAACTCGGCATAACCGTTTAGTAATTCATAGCTTGTAGACACTGTTATTAAATATTATCAAGTAATAATGATATAAAACTTACTGCATTATCATTTAAGCATCGGAATTACTGATTATTTTTTGTCCTCATCAAGACCCCAAGGCAGGCGTGCAACATATGACCAAATACCAAAAGTAAATCCTTTTTTGCGTCTAGATATTATTATTTGTAGAAGGCTCCTTGATAGAGTACCGTTTTAACACATGCGAAGAACACTTTTATGAACAATTGTTAGTTCATTCAGTACACTTTTATTTACGACTCACGATATTCCAAACAACACACGCCACATTCACGATATATTTTTATCAGAAAATTGCCGCTAGGGGTCGTCTTCTGCATTCTTTTTTATGACGCTATAGATAGAAGCAAAATTATTTTGTTACCACAGAGTATGAAATGCTATCATAATATTAATTCTGTTAGGTATTTCGTTATAATTAATAACTTAATTAAATAGTTATCCATTTATTCGCGAAATAAATTGGCTAAATTGGATAAATGTGCGAATATATTGAAAAATATCCTCAAGTTCTGTGGCTATTGTCACTGGTTTTCTCTTTGTTTTTGGTATTGACAGAAACTATACACTAACTAGTCTGTGCAGAAATTGCTCTGTGGAAGCTGCTGTCAAAAGTGTCAATTGTCAAATTAGTTGTCAACTTTTACAAAGTGTTAGGTTAGAATATAAATAATGAAAATAATTCTGTAATCTAAATGAATTAAAATTAATAACAATTTTAATAACGATGGCTTTGAATAGGTTATTTGCTGGGCTATCATTAACACCTAACTTACTCACAAGACGAGCAATACACACTAGTGTCGTAAGTTTGGCTAGTAAACCTAGATTAGAGAAACCTAAACCTGGCTTTGGTAAGAGTTATAGAAGAATAGTCCATTTTCCTGAAGAGTATACTGTCAAGCCATTAGAAGTGACGAATCTTGCTGGTCGGGATCCTGTTACAGGTCAGTTTACTCACTTTCTTCTCTCTTGGCCGGCAATGCTTCGATGTTGTAGATTTCCACTACTCTCATCTCGGGTCTCATTTACTAGTTTTTTGTGTATAAAAACGTTAGGTATTCTTAAACAGTGTAGCTCCTTGTGTATTTTAAATTACTGTTAAACATGTTTTATTTTATAATTTCTTCAGGTCGTATTGTGGCAAAAGGAATTGGTGGTGGAATCAAGCATAAGTACCACTGGATACAATGGATGAGAGATGGTCCCACAGAAGGACCACCACAAGAAGAAAAAGTCATACAGGTATTTTTGTCGTCCACATTTATATTCAACTTTAACAATTTGAACTATAATATAATAATAATGTATGAGATTTGCCTATCTTCATCACAATAAAAAATAAAATTAAGTGAAACTTAACACATGATAAAACATAGTTATCACTTAAAAAATTACCAAATCACAAATAATAAAACGATTCTTTTGCATAGGTGATGGAAGATGGTTGTAGAACCGCTCATATAGCCCTAGTGGCAGTTGGAGACAAATTGAAGTACATTTTAGCCACAGAGAATATGAAAGCTGGAGATATTTTAAAGACTTCTCGCCATTTACCTAGAATACCAGGTATGTCTTTATAATAATTAAAATAAATTCTGAAACATATTATTATGTTGTTTTATTAAGCTGTTGCAATGAATAGGTGCTAAAAACAGTTGCTTCCAAAACAAGGGACATGCTGCAATTAATAAATAATAATAAATTTATATAAAAATAATATATAAAAATTAATATTGCTTTAAACTTATTCTCAAGCATCATCATTTAATTTTAACTGTTACGATAAATATCTTGGAGTGTTGTAGTTTTCTACCAAGTCTAGGAGCAGTACCTACCATTTCTCTTTTGCCTAGTTATATGCCCATAATGTAAAATGTTTACTTCACAAATGATACAATTAATATTAGATTAAATTGATGACTTCATTTTTCAGTTCGAGCAAATGAGGGTGATGCTTATGTGTTAGGAGCTCTTCCAGTTGGAACTTTAGTGCACTGTATTGAGAGGGATCCTGGTAAGTGATATTTTATGACATATTTTGTATGTTATTATAATATGCTAATAATAGATTTTTGTAATGATATTTAAGATTTGTGATTGTAACTTAATTAGTATGTCACAGTATGTATGTAGTACAATGGGTAACCATAGTGTAATACCTTGGTTTAATTTATTATCTAAATAAAGAAGACTTGCATATAAATTAAAAGCTAGTTTAATTGTTTACATGACATTGGTAATCACAAAATTTATGTAACATCCATTTAAATAGAACTTAGAAATTCATCTTACTAAACATTATCAAAACTAGAGTAGCTAATGCGAAGATAAGCCTTTTTTCGCCTTATATGCTTATAGAGTAAGAATAATAAGGGCTTCTTTAATATTTTGCTATATTCTATTGAAAGGGAAACTTGTGTGTTACTTATTCACATTATGCTATAGGTTGTGGAGGGCTTTATATCCACGCAGCGGGTACCTTCGGCACTATTCTTCGGAGACAGGACAACCGCATCATAGTACAAATGCCTTCCAAGAGGCTGTTCAGTTTTGATGAACACTGCATGGCTGTTGTCGGTATGTGCGAGTTTTAAATTATACATTGCATTGAGGATTAGAGCAATTTTAAATCAACCAATGAACCACGATGAGTGATTCTTTTTGTTCACCTTAATTGATTGTCGATGACTAAATGCCTTGATCATGATTTCACTATTGAACCACAATTTCACTATTATAATAATTACGTTAAAAAAAAAACTAAGTGCGGTGATTTTGCCACAAAAAATTCTTGCAGTAGAACTTAATCTTTTACGTTTTGAAAAGGAAACCCTGACTTAAAATTCTGACAATTATGACTTATGTTTTTACACTTATTTCAGGTCGGCTATCAAACGTACTGCACGGTGAAACCCATATAGGATCTGCGCAACGTAATAGATGGCTCGGTAATAGACCGCGCTCAGGGCTGTGGCATCGAAAGGATGGTAGACATGGAAGAAAGATCAGGCCTCCGAAACCTGTTAAACTCATCGCCAATCCCAAAACTAGGCCAACACCCGCTATTCAGTTGAAAATGGTGCCGTAGAATTGTTTAGCATTGCTTAGTATAATAGATTAAATCATGTTTTCTAATGGTTTTTTTAAGTTTGATATTGTCCCTTTTGTGAACCCTAATCTGAAAGTTTTCTTATGAAGAACAAAATGGCAGTATATTGTCATGGCATGTATGTATTTTCCCTAAGTGTCTAATTAAAAAAACAAGCTTTGTTATTATATGGCTTTATTTATTTCTTGAACAACGAATAAATATTTAGTACATATTATGATTAGACACAGAGTGAAAGGGTAAATATTTGTATTCACCTACACACAAAATGTGTTGCTTGTTATAAACTTCATGTACCTTAATCTATATACTAAAGAGATCAATGTTCATTTTATATTATGTAATACATACATACTATGTAGAAAAAAGATTTGAATGTAGAAGCCTCTACCGAAGGAAAAAATTACATTTCTAATCATACCCTTACTTTAGAAGAATTTATAAAAAAGAAATGTAACAAAAAAAACTCTTAATTTTAAACAAAAATATCACTGTCCAAATACGACTACTCATTATTTATCTTGCAGATTTGAAAACATTATTGAAATGCGTAGCTATAAGTCATAATTTAACAAATAAATACAATAAAGAAACTCGCAACAAAAGTATTTCATAACTAAGAAGTGTTCTTAATTTAAATCACAAAATCCGTTACATAATCTAGTAGCGCCATCTACTAGAAGTTTGGCTGCTTCGTTCCAAGTCAAAAATAACTAGCCTTGCTTGCTTTCTAAACATAATAATAACACAGTGATTATAGTCCTTAAACTACATACATTTAAAGCTTAATAAACTTTGATATAAACACGTATTTAAACAGCTAACATCATTTTTAAATGATGGATATTTACTTGAGTTGAAAGATATAATAATACTAAATATATAAACATTATATCATCATAAATAATATACTATAATACATAGAAACTACTACATATTAGCAATAATGAGCAGAAAAATCTCTAGAATGACACAAAATAGCTGCTGTACTTGCAATTAAATTTAAGTTATTTTGAGAAAACGATACAATTTGTAATAAAGATTTTGAGCTTGTCAAACAATAAAAATACATACAAACTGATATAAATACAAATACTATAATATATTAATAAATAAAATTAATTATATACTTAATATCACATTTTATTAAATAAATAAATTATACATTATCAGTACTTATAAAAATATACATACAAAATCACATTTAAAGCTGAGTATTCATCTGGTCATACAAAATCAAGTGTTTGCAAACATATAAACTAATGTCTTTACTTAACAAAGAGAATGTCGTTAATAACAATTGTAGAAAAAGTTTTGCACAATGTATGTTACGATAGAATAAAAAAATGCCACTGGGAAATATCAAAAAACTTATATAGCTATTATTTTATGAGATTTTTATTCCAATTCTTGATCTTCATCTGAGAGAGTCAGCACCTATAAAACAAGTCAATTATGTAATCACTAATAGAAAAAAAAACACAAACTATATTTATAAAATTTAAAAGTTATAAAAAAACAAAGCTTATGTCACTGTCACAGAAGCGAGGAATTTATTGTCACCACATGATGTTGAATTTTGTCAAACCGTTTAGGTTTCAGGGCATGCCAACAAAATGGACATAACATACATGTAGGATCATGTATAAGTTATTAATTTGCATGTAAGCAGGAACAAATGATTGCATAATGTATGTATGAGCATTTCTACAATAAGTTCCAAAAATAAAATAATAAACCTTTGAAAGTGACATCCGTTTTTATTTCTTAGCTCTACAATTAAAAAATACGACTGGACCAGCATACCAAACTAAACCCTATCAAGCCTACAACACATATTATTATACGGTAAAAACAGATGAATCCCATACTCACATCAGTCATCTCTGCAGACAAATGCAACTGGGTAAGTCCGGTAACTTCTTCCAGATACACTGCACTGTCCAGTACCTTCATGACGAAACCGGTGCCATTCTGTTTGTGGGCATTGATGACCACATCTGAGCAAGCGATGCACTGTTTAAACTTGGTGCAAGTTGGGGTCACCGTTTGGTATGAGTGTAGGAAGCCCCTGATTGAATGAGGGACTACACCGAGATGTCCTTGAGTTACATTTGGTTCTTTATCTCCGTCGTCTGCTATGTTGTATAATGCTGGTGCTTCGGCCCTGTAGAGGTTAAATGTTTGCTATTTATAGGTAATATCGAAAAGTGCAGGATTGCTGTGTACAATAAATTCGTTAGTGATTTTTCGAGCGCTTGATAAAAACAAAAATAGTAATAGGACGTCCCATAAGAATATCATAATAAGTTAAACACTGTGGAAACATGGCTTGTAAATTTCCACTTTTATTTGAGACAAAGTTTCATGATGCCATTATAAATAGATATAATCTCAAAGTCCCTATGTGGACATATATGGCAGTATGTGTTTCACTGCCTGGTTCTTCCTATTTCTCTTTCTATGTGTATGAAGTCACCTCGTTTTTTCGTGGTGATTAAAAAAGTAATCAATCTAACAATGTCTTTATTGTATCGATTTAAAAATAAGACAGACACAAATAAAAAATAAATTAAAGAATAAACAATAATTAAATGTTAAAATAAATTTCTGTATACTTCTAAATATTTTTTTTTATTCATGAAATAAATAAAGTAGTGCCAAGATTGTTTACCTTTTAAATCACGACGCAAAAAACGAGGTATAAGTGTAAACTGAAGCAGCGCAGC
>LGAG01000467.1:345639-355929 GCA_001278395.1 Lerema accius
AAAGGTAAACAATCTTGGCACTACTTTTATTTATTTCATTAATTTTAATAAATATTTAGAAGTATACAGGAATTTATTTTAACATTAAATTATTGTTTATTCTTTAATTTTTTTAATGTGTGTCTGTCTTGTTTTTAAATCGATAATTACAATAAAAATACACTGTAAGATTGTTTACTTTTGAAATCACGACGAAAAAAACGAGGTATACAGTACTTGTAACGGACATCACATACTTTCATAAATTGTGTGACTAACACTTTTCCAGTAACGTTTAAATGATTTCCTCACTTCAATACCACGTACGCTTAAATATTCACAAAAACCGTTTTGAAGTTGGAATTTTTTTAATAAGAAAAAAAAAGTTAAAGCACAATTACGTTTCCGGGCGCAGTGACGTCATTACAGAAGTAGCAGCCGAGTTGTCCGCCGGGCACGTGGCTGCGAGCTAGCTCTCCCTCGTCCAGCGGGGTCAGCCCCACTCCATGCCGCATTACCAAGTAACTGTCGAAACCTAGCGCTGCGTTGATTACTATCTGTAATCATCATTATTACGTTTAACGGTATAGTTAAGTACTAATAGGTAAAGTAAGGGTCATCTCACAGCGAGACGCGACGCTGCGCGCAGATTTTACATAGAGCGACACAGAATAGACTTTATTTACTACACGAAACGATACACATTGTGATTGTGAAAATTCAGATACGTTGCGCTCCGCAGCGCTGCACCTCGCTGAATTCTCACAATCACAATGTGTATCGTTTCGTGTAGTAAATAAAGTCTATTTAGAGTCGCTCTATGTAAAATTTGCGCGCTGCGTCGCGTCTCGTCGCGTCTCGGTGTGAGCTGACCCTAAGGGGCCGTCCATTAATCATGTGATGATTTTTTAGCATTTTTAAACCCCCCTTGGTGATACATGGTAAGGTTTAAGACTCATCCCCCCACGTCCATTTATTCACGTGTATTTTTTACTAGTTACAAATAATCTTAAGTTTTTGTAAATAAAAAAAAAATATTTATAAAATACAGGTATAAATATCGCGTTCTTTTCTTATTTTAGAAGAGCTTTGCTTACTTCCGCTAACTAGGGAAATTTGGGGTAAGCAATTGTAATAATACTAATACGGCTCCTTAACATGTATATTGTCATGCAGGTTTGTTAATTTCGGGTAATACATATAAGATACTTATATAACACATCACACAAACCTTTTTCTCACTAGCCGCGAGTAGGGTTGGCAGCCACCTCGCCTCGCGGGTGTCGAGCAATAGAAAGATGACGTCATGATCAGCGATCGCTTTCACTAACGTTTTGTAGTTGTCGAGGGTCTCGGCCCGCAACGCGTCGCCGACCGGGTGCCCGGGCATCGGAATGTGCGCCACAATGCTGCGAGCTTTCTGTGTTGACATTCAATTTTCTATTAGTTTGTGAGTGATAAACAGACGTAGTGTTAGTGTATTCTGTATACCTCGTTTTTTTCGTCGTGATTTAAAAGGTAAACAATCTTACACTGTCTTTTTTATGTCATTATCGATTTTAAAATAAGACAGACACAAATTTAAAAAAACTAAAGAATAAATAATAATTTAATGTTAAAATAAATTTCTGTATACTTCTAAATATTTTTTTAAATTAATGAAATAAATAAAAGTTGTGCCAAGATTGTTTACCTTCTAAAAAACGAGGTATAGGTACATTTTTAATGTTAGACATGTTTTTGAGTAGCTTAGATAACTTTGTTTTTGAAGTCTACTTGCTGTGTAAAAGGTCCAGTCAGTTGCTTCTTTGTTAAAAGTCTGTTCTTGGATGCTAAGTGCTTTGCAAATAGTAATTGTTTGGGTAAAAACCTAGGTATAGCAAAAATTAGGTCATGTGCAAAAAGGGCAAGACTAAAAGAAAATTAAAAACAAATTTCTAAATAAATCATTTGTATTATACATAAATTAATGTGTATAAACTATTATTTCAGTGTATTTGAATTTATTTTAGCGATGCCCATGCTTACAGGTCAAAATGTTAATATGCCCAAATGCGACTAAAACGAGTACTTACCACAGTAGGCAGAATTTGTCTCAAATTATCAGCAGCCGCGTCTGCCTTATTCCGACCGCCGGCCAGGCAGTCTTGGTAGTTGAACAACACTTGTCGAGTTGGGTTGGAGTATGACACCTTTCCGCTGTCCAACAATGTGATGTGGCGGAAACCCCACGCCTGGAAAATTATAATATAGTTATCTATACCTGACAAAGCTAGGAATGCATAGGAGTTTAATATTAGGTTTGTCATTCAATATACAACATTTGAATTTTGCATCTATTACTGTTTTGGGAAAACTTTATTCTGGAGAAAACAGAAAACATGAAGAAAGGTAATTTATAACTGATTACAGAATTAGTATGTTAAATAAAATTGTATGAAATTTTCTAAGCTCATAATAAATGTGAACAATTATTTATATTCAAGGCCATTATAAGTTTTATGACTTTCAAGATTTTAAACTAGACCTTAAATAAAATAGTAACATAGTAACTTACCAACAAATTGCGAGCCACATGGCAACCCAGGGTACCAGTACCGAGCAGAAGACACTTGGTCTTCTTCATGATGTCCACATCCAGCTCTGGTACCAATCTCCACTTCATCAACTTGATGTTCAGGTCCGAAGACGTGTCCGCTAACCTGTTAGAATAGACGCCATTTAATAGTTTCACAAATGTATTTTAAGGGTTAAAAGTGGCACACGCTAGCTTTGTTTTAGTTAATCTGAAAGTATCTTATAGTACCTTGATGAAACAAAACTGTTTCCTGAGAAATAAATATAGAAGCATGCATGTTATATAACCTACAAATGTGCCAATTTTCATCCAAACCAGTTCAGTAGTTTCTATGTGATACATAAACAAACAAAATTAAAAAAAAAAATAACTTCATCTTTGTTTTATACTAATAAGAAAAATTGTTCAATGTATAGAATTGACTTGGTTATAATTTTGTCATTATAGTTTCACTTGCAGTGTAGATTTTGGCTTAAGTAAGTAATACAAAAGACATCATATATTTGAAATTGTTACAAAAAACAAACAAGATGATGAATTGACTATCCTAAACATAGTATATAGACGTAGGTATATCTTAAAAAATGAATGTATTAAAAAGAAAAATAAATGATTTACTTCACAGGATCCATGGAAGCAGACATACAGGCTAGACGAGGACCAAAGTTGCCTTTCTCATTCCTCTCCCAGCCTATCCAACCAGCACTCTCAGTACATTCAACATCCTGAAATATTGCAGGTATATATGAGTTTGATATTTGATCTTACATAGTTCGTTCAGATAAAGAATTATAGTAAAGTAATGTGTTAGAAATTAAACCTTTAGCCATACTTATATGCATTTTATACGCTGATATTTCAAAAACATGTCAGATGGCAGATGAATTAAAGCCTCAAAGCATATTTTTTCCCAATTATTTTCATTATTGTGTGTGTATTAACAAGTTTTTCACCTAACTTTTAAGAGTATAAAATTTAGGCTAGCAACAAATTTTGTATCAGTATTTATTTACGAGATGAAATGGTAAAAATTATTCTTACCATCGGAATATGGATTTTATAAACCAGACTGTTATAAATAGTTCCATTAGGGCTGCATCTTAGAGCAAATACTTTCATAATTGTGTCCGGCAATGTATCTGGATAATGCTCTAACAGAGCTGCGATGAGCATTCGTAATGGCCATCCTGGATTTTCCCCATTGCTCGGATCGGCAAATGCAATAAAAGTTTTATCGGCATCAATCACTGATTCTGGATCATTTTGTACAACATATTTACTCAATGGCTCAACAGCTACTGCCAACTGTTCTTGCGTAACAAAAAAGAAACACTTCTGGTTTGGAGGTAGAGCCTTAAAACCGTCTGATATTGTGTCGAGTTCTGTTTCGTCAAAATATGACTTGGCACTTTTAGCTTTCTCAAGCAGGTATATGGTAGGTTGGCTAGGACAAGGGAATGTAAACCAATAGTAATAGTTGAACTTTTTTAAATCCTGAAATTAAAAGTACTATTGTTACTTATGGTTGCGGTGCTCAAATAAGTGTAAGTATAAAAAAGAACAAAATAAGTACAAGTATAATATAGCTTAGTAATATATAAATAAAAAACTAAAGAGGAAAAGTATATTTGCTTCGGTTATTGTTATTTTTTTTGCAGACAGGGAGAGGGGGGATGTCTACAAAAAACGTGCTTATGAAATACTTGAGGCTCCCTAATATTAAATACAAATACGATACTCACAGCAAATGAGAGGATAACAAAATTGAGCAGTCCAGCAGGATTTTCAATCCAAGTTTTTCTTCGCATATTGAGCCAAATAACATCTCCAATGCTATTAAGGAATAGAGCTTTATCGAGAGACTTGAAACTCTCTACTGTGTTCTTATTCATAATCATACCAACAACATTTATATAGTATGGCTCCTCTTGTGGTTCCCTATAAAGTTACAAATTATAATTGCTGCTATAAACAAAATAAATTGAACAAAATTTAGACCTGTTCATTATACAAAGCTTATTCTTATTATTTTTTTCCACCCTCCCTAATCCTACACTATGAAAAACAACGCGGTCGATAAAATACACAAATATTTACGTAAAACTTACGTATTGAATGAGGTTCCATCGACTTCAAAAACTGTTTTTATATCGTCTCTATAAGAATATCGCCCGTATATTTCTTTTGTACCATCATTAAGTCTGGCTACATCTATTTTATCTTCTGTAAAAGTGTGCCAAAAAGACGGGTGAACAAAAGACATGAACGGTACGTATTGGATAATTTCCCCCGGTTTTACAGAATTCATTATTATCTTTTATTATTGAACTTAAATAACAACAGTTGAATTATCACTTTTTAAAGGTTAGAACCAACGCACATAGAAAGTAATGTAATTTGTTTTAAAAAAATGAAAACAATAACTTGATTGCATTCGAATTGGATTGGATCGATCGATTCAATTGTCATTACTTGACATGATGACATTCAAAATACGTCAAAGTGACATTCACAGACTGTATATTATTGTCTATGGTTAAGTAAATCAACTTTTTACACCATACGCGGTAGCGCAGACTTATCCTCTAAAAAAATAAGTAATATAACCATACATGATAAATAACGACCAACTTCAACTCCCGGCCAAAAGAATGCACGGTCCAAACTCATTAGGAAGATCGTACATTATTCAAGCTTAGGAAAAAAAAGAAACAAATAACGGAGGTAGGTCTGGAAACTTTTACAGAATTTAAATTAATGCGATTTGTTGTTTGTTCTAGTTAAACTTCGTCTTTTGAATTATGTTTATATATTTATTTATTGTCGTAGCGTGTTGTGTGTTTGTAAACTATACTTCGTACTTCTGTATTCTCAGCTATATTTTTCAGAATTTATTATAATTAGGTACATAATTGTAGTAACAACTTCTTTGTATTTCAATATCATGTGTTGGTACAAAATATACGTACTCTTTTTAAAACAAATTACTTGCGATAAAAACGTCAAAGAAAACTTTTCATTTATATTTTTTACATTATGTTGCGAATATAATATTTTTTAAACATTTAATTTCATAATTGCTGAAGATTTTCTTTGTTCAATGTAGAGGTGCTGTTATTTTTTGGTCAGTGATTTCGAAATTACAGTGGAAATTATAAGGTAATTCGTCATACCGTAGTCGTTTTTACCTAGTTATTTTTTTTTCATCTGAGAGTTTAACAGTGGTTCTAATCATGTTTCTTGCTATGGAGATTTTGAAAAAGAACTAGAGTCAAGGCGCAAGATCGATGCGGTAACGATCATTAAAGTTTCTTATCATTAGTAACTACAGGAATGTCGAAGCTTATGTAATGTGATCAGGAATTTTCGAAATTCACGGGACCAATTTTTAGCAAGTTCGAGAAATCTTGCCGATTAACATATTTTTAGTATGAAAATTTTAATTTAATGATAATATCCCTGTAAAAAATGCTTTTTTTTGCAGATCTTCGGATTCTGCCATTGTCGATAAATAATGACAATGGCCATAAATTCAAATATTGTTGTGGATGACAAAAATCCGGTTAGATCCCTATGTTCTAGTAAAACCTCTAACTTGAGTTCTTGTCGTTTGATCAAAATAAATTTTGCTGGGAAAGACAATTGCAGTAGTAGTAAGAGCCACGGGCTAAATGGTAACAGAAATATAAAATCGCCGTATTTTACGAATGATAAAGTTCAAGTATTGAGCAGAGTAACAGCAAAAAAAGTAACAAATAAAACTCCCAATGAGTTCACTTCCTCGTTTCCGTTAGCTACAAGTGTTTACAAAGCGAATTCAGATGAATTTAGACTAAAGAAACGAGGTAATCATAAGGTTAAGAAATCTGTACTAACGCTTCCTAACGAACCGGCTCCAATGCCCAAAACATACACTGTAAGTGATTTAAACGATTCTGAATATTTTAACGCCGTTAATGATAGCAACGCCAATAAATCGAAAAAACGGCGTACAGTCAAACGTGTTAAAAAGTGTCGTCTAAAAGAGCCCACAATGGAGTTTTACGACAGAGATGCTCGATATTGTTCTCAGCTAAATATTGATTTAGACTGTAGTTCTTCTGAAATAGTTAACATTAATGGAGATGGAGAGAGGATTTCGAAAATGTCATATAAATCTAATAATTCCATGAAGGCTGGGAATTATGCCAATGATGTATGGGCTGTACTAAGAAATATAAATAAATTACGATTTAGAGATTCTCCCCCTGACTCACAACAAAGTGTTGTACCCTTGAGAAAAAGAAGGCCGATTATTAGGAAAAATAATGATGGACAGTAAGTGCTATTATCTCAATAAATAACGTATACTTATAGATATATATACAACATAATATTTTTTTATTGTCATTGTAGATAGTTCTTAACATGTATTGGTTATAAAGCAAACATGTACAGTTTCATTGATTACGTCAATCTTTTATGATAAACTATTTATTATATTCTAGTTTTTTTGAAACCTGTCGGACTGAAGAATTTGCTTATATATCAAGTTTTGATTTTGATGGAAAAGGTCATGATAGTTGTTCACCATCATCCAGCTTTGATCGTGTTACTGTAATTGGCAAGCAAAGTGAGCAAGATGAAATTATGCAAGAGTTTAGGCGAAATATACTGGAACCAAGTCAAAATATTGGGGACAAGGCAAAAAATAATTTAAATAATCAAGTTCAGGGAAGAAAAAAACGACATCTGAAACAAAGTAATAAAAAAGAATTACGCACGAAAAAGAAGATTGAAAACAATCTAGCCCTGGAATATAACACGCGTAATAAATCTCCACAGCATGAAAAAGAAAAACCTGCAGCTGAAAATAACAAATCAGCATTACAAGACAACGTTTCAAAAACGTCCAGTTTATCCAAACGTACAGAAGCGTTTTCTGATTATAGTAGTATCAAAGAAAACGATTCAGCCTCTAATGAACAAACAAATAATTTAAAAAAGGGTGTTCAATCTAATGATGCTTACAAATTGAACAATGTAAAGTCTTTACCTAAAAGTCCCAAAACTAAGGTTCAGGACATAAAACCTATAGGTAACTACGTTTTTTTATTTAACTCTTTCAGAAGTTCGATGCACTATTAATATTAATATTATATTTATTAATAAATTACAGGTGATACAGATAACCAACTGAATGGGATAACTAAAGTAATATTAAATAAAGAAAGACAAATGATATCTAATATATCTCCAACTTTACTGGCAGCTCAAAGGAAGCCTCGTTTAGCTTTAACATTACCAAATTCCAACGTGTCTAAGCTATCGCGTGTCGAAATCAAAAGACGTCTTGCTAATCAAAAGTTCCCTATAGTTATATTAGGAAAAGATCAGTTAACTAATCGCGGCATTTATGTTGCAAGTGTAGAAGGTATACCACAATTTGAAGGTCTAGATAAACATGTTTGGCCTTTCATGTTAGAATGGTCCGAAGAAAAGCGTACTGTAAATACTCAAGATGGTCATCAAAAAGAAATAGTTAAAGCTAAAAATCCAAAACTTAAAAATAAAACATACCACCGTGGTAATATAGTCACCAACGCTAATGTTACCTCGAATCTTCCTGTTTCCAAAAAAGTTGAATCTAAAAAGAAAAAAAATAATACAGTACCAATTACCAATGGCAATACACAGTTGGCCACTGAAGCCTCTCCACTCGTTGTTCAAAAGCCTAAACCGCTAACTCACTTTAAAAATAAAATGTTCAATTTTTTGCAAAAGAATTCCACGTTTCCAAAATATAATCAAGAACCAGAAATTGTACAGAAAGATAAACAAGTTGGCACAAATGAAACATCAAATAATTATAATACTTTAGATAATAAATTGCTTGAAGCCCTAACCGGTGTACTCACTAAGGAAGTAACTAATAAACCAATTGAAAATAGAATTGTGCCAAAACCGTTTTCACCCGTGAGACACCCGTGGGCCAAAGGAAAGTGGGCAAGCGATTTCATAGAGAATATTATCAAAAAAATTCGAACTGGAGTATACTATGGTGTTGATCGGAAAGATATCCCGCCGAAAACAAGTATGTATTGCATATTTTTTCTTTTTATTTTTACTTAAAAAAATAAGACATATAAATACGGTTTTTTTTTCTCAGATGCCAATGAAGTTTCTACTCAGACTCAAATAAATACTTCTAAAAATGCCTGTGTTCAGAACGGAGATGATTTCATTCTTGAATTAAATACAATGAATAAGAAAGATTCACTGCAAAACATTCCTGGATTTGATCAATCTCTTGCTACGTTAGAAATAGAAACGATTAGTACTAATAAAATTGCTGTAAAACATTGCGTTACAAACGTAGTAGTTCACTTTGATATACAAATATTGGGTGAAACAAACAATATGATACATACACAGAAATCAATGTCGTGTATCCCAATGGAAGTAACAGACAACCAAGAAAAAGTGTTTAAATGCAATACTTGTATCACAAATTCCATCTTACCTGCAGAATTGTGTAGTATTATTCCAACTATGATGCAAAAGTTATTAAATTCTGAAAAGGAGTTACTTATGCAACCACTGGCCATGGAAAATGTTCAGCCTTTCGGGTTGAAACCTGTGCCAGCTATGATTGAGCCTCATAGTACGAAACTTAGCATAAATTCCATACTACCCGGATCGATATATTCTGACAAAATACGGCCATTTTTACTGGGCCAATTCCAAACTGGCCATCTAAATTGTAAAACTATTAAGCCAGATTTACATTGCCCGATAGAAAGTATTAATAATGCAGCTATTTTGATACCAAAAGTTAATACGCAAATAATATGCCATTATAATTCACCATCCCTTAATTTGAATATTATTATAAAGACTAGTAATATGACTAATACGTTAACTGAAAAAACTGAAGAGAACGTAAATAGAAGTCATATTAATTCTATGGCATTACAACTTTATGAGCCAAAGAAATGGAGTGTTGTTCCTGTTGGAACTTTTAACACTACTGAGTTTATTAATCAGATCGTTGATAGAATTAACGTAAACGAATTAAATACGTTTAAAATCTTGTCCAACGAACTTACGTGCCACAGTATCAATATAGCTATTTATATGCCGTTGTTGATTCCAAGAGACGAAAACCAAAATGGTTTATCTACTCCTCTCAGCAATAATAAAGTTGGAGTTATATCCCTTTTTAATGCTTTTAAAAAAAATATTTGTAACAAGAGTGAAAACTCTGTTCAAGTTTCGAACACTATTGAGAGTAACAATGAGCCAAAAAGGGAAAAACCTCGTGCTCCATTCGATGAGAGTAAATCAGGGTCCCGGAAGAGAGGCCCATCAATTAAGATGTTACGAAGGAAAGGTTACGTTAGATTCTACAGGAAATGTAATTCGATGTCTAGTATTTCGAATTACAAATCTACTCCGCTGAACAGGGTCACGAATTTAGAAGAGTTCTGTCAAGTACTCGGCTCTAATGTATTTTGCAATGTCCTGGACGGATGCTTAGAAAAAAAAATTGTCAGTGCAATTGAAGAGGTAATTAACATCTTAGCAAATATTGTTAATCCAGAATTACGTAATAAAATTTGGGGGAAGGAGGGATCGAACAACGTGTTACGTAACATTGTTTTTTAATATGGTAATCTTTTTTAGGTAGAAATAGTTGTTTGGGTATTACGTCAGGTTTAGGGAATGGGGGTAGGATACAGCAAAACGTTACG
>LGAG01000467.1:356011-382805 GCA_001278395.1 Lerema accius
ATTTCAGATGAAAAATTGGATCTCTGAGATAAATCCGAAACAAGCTCTTCTGATACTACTTTTAACAAATAAAAAAGATACGCCAAATCTAATCCGTTTTAGACCCGTTTTACTTCAAGGCATTGCTGTAAATAGAATTACAAAGGCCGATGAATTAGACACGGAAATTGAAGTAATTGAGAGAGAAAATTTTAAACTGCCACAGGTTACATTTTTATTCTAATTTAATCAAAATAATTACTAGAATTCGCAGTTATTCTTTTGTTTCTTTAATTACAATCTAGTCCATTTTTTAACAAGTCTGTTTTTTAAAATAGAAAAAAAAAAATAGTTTTTTAAAATATTTACCTAAGCATAATGTGGCATTACTGGAAAAGTATGAATAATATGTGATTTCCGTTACAAGGCTTACGTTACTGTATGATAAAGAGGACAAGTAATAAAATATGGACTGCAGTAATAATAATATTTTTTGTTTTAGTATGAAGGAATCTCGTATTTGCCTGCTTCATCCAAAAATCAGGACAATCTTTTTGAAGAACTTTGTTGGATCGCAAAAACAACAGTAATTTGTTTTTCTTATTTCATAGTATAGTCGAGTGGTTATGTTTCAGTAACAATTAGATATAAATCAATCCATATTATGGATTTTCTCGTTAAAGTCGCATTCAAAAAACATCGTGTGTAAAGGCCCTAAATGATTCGCAGTCTGTTTATTTATTCTCTATTCCGAAAATATCGAACTTAAATAAACGCAATATTTTTAACTAGTATTGGAAAAGGTAAAAAATATAATTAAATTAACTTAAGAACAAAAATTTCAGGCTTCAGATTATCAGAAAACGTTCGACGAGTCATCGGAAAAGCTTTTGAAATCCCTTTTGGAAAAGCGAAAAAAGCTGAACCCTTCGTACCTCAGAGTGATGGCTCGCTACGTCGGTCTGGGATTGTTAGCCCCAACGAAGTTATAAAATAATTTATTTTATTAAAATTTGTGCAATGTGACTTGTGATGTTCCTGTATTTATCGTTTTGCTAAATATATATTATTTATTTTGAATGGTTGCCTTTTTCCATAATACCTAACTCATTTTGGTTTAAATGTAAAAACTTCGTTCGTCGTTGATGCAACCCATGTCCCACTGCTGGGTTCAGGTCTCCTTAGTGTGAAGGGTATAGGCCATAGTCCACCACGTTGGCCTAGTGCAGATTAGCAGATTTCACACACCTTTGAGAGCTCTATGGAGGTTTTATCTGGATGTTTTCCTTCACCATAGCAAGTGATATAATATAATGATAATATAAATTGAAGCGTTTTAACAATTGAGTTGAGATAATATTTTAAGCTTATCAAGAAAAACAACCATTAGGATTTATGTATTTTTATTGATAAGTCTCTCACTTCTGTGGCGCACTCTGATTTGAGCTCTTGGAATCGCGCATTGAAGCCGAACGCCTGCGTTTGATTTCCTCCTGGCGACGGACCTGCAAATCAAATATATCACTTTAAATCTTCACCCTCGCTAAAACTTTAAAATTGTGAAACCCAACTGTTGAAAATTGGGTGATATTTTCAAAAAAATTGTAGACATGTCGTTTTTACAAATGACGAATCCTATGACACCCATGTGTTGGAATCTGTCAAGCTTCTAGAGCGTGCCAAAGAAATTGACCTATACACACGCTATAAACATTACCCTCCTACGAAATCGGGTAAGTAATAACCGGGTAGTAGTGTTAATGTACACTCTAACTATCAATGACAGGGTAAGTATTATTATGTTACACTCATCCAAAGTTTCTTTTGCCCTGTCCTGTCCGTAAGTATTCCTAAGACAGTAAATTAATCACCAACTATGAAACCACTATGAAATTGTTTGACAACTATACCAACCATAAGTAAAAAATTGTTATGCTACTACAACTTATTCATACATAATAGTTTTCATTACTTATATTTTGTGTAGCTGATTTAATACCTTGATTTATATTAATAACAAATCAAGGGGTAAGACACAGCTCATTTATTTTACAGCTGAATATGATTCACACAAATAATTTCATGTTCATATGATACCAGCTGTATAATAGCTTATTAAATTCTTTGGAGTTCAATAAGCTTAATATAACTAGCACATTTATAATACTTTAGTTAATCACTGAATACACAATAATATGTATACCTCGTTTTTTTCGTTGTGATATAAAAAGTAAACAATCTTGGCACTACTTTTATTTATTTCATTAATTAAAAAAAATATTTAGAAGTATACAGAAATTTATTTTAACATGAAATTATTGTTTATTCTCTCGTTTTTAAAAATTTGTGTGTCTTATTTTTAAATCGATAATTACATTAAAAAGACGCTGTAAGATTGTTAACCTTTTATATTACGACGAAAAAAACGAGGTATATATGTGGACAGAATAAGAAAGTTGAATATTCAAAATGTTTATTATATAAAAATAATAACATACCTTAGATTCCTTCTTCCTCTGGGCCAACAGCTTGGCATAATCGGCCTCAGAGGCCTTGCGTTTGGCCAGGCGCTTCTTCTTAAGGGCTAGGCGATGGCGTCTGCGTTGCAATACTACTGGGGTGACTAGCCTTTGAATCTTGGGGGCCTGTGGAACAAATATAATTCATAATTATAAATCGTAAATTATAACTGTTTCATTATTTTATTACTAAACACTAATCATTGTTTCATTCCTGGTTTAATAATAATAATAAAGACCAGAGTAAGCAGGTGAGTAAATGTTAATCTACTCTTCATATTTAAGTTAACTAGTTTCGAGTATATAAGTTTAGAAGATCCATTAAGTTTTTCTTAATAAAGCTGAGGAGTAGCAAGCATTTTATAATGGACTCAGTAGCTAAATACAACAACTGTATTTTACACACTCGTATGATAAAATCATACATATGCTTTGTTCCAAATAATTTTCTCACATAAATGGCCAGCAAAACTGGTTATTAGTATTTGTTAAAATGTTTAGCACACTGTAAAAGGAGACAAACATTAGTGTTTGAATCTTCTGCTCGGTGCCAATTTTCTCTTCCCTAAAGCTGCTGTTTACAAGTAAAATTGTTACTAGCAAACAATAATATTTCAGGGATAAGAATAAAACTTATATCTGAATAATTCTTACTAGGCCCAAAAGAATAGAATTAGTTAAGACAACTGTTTATTCATTTTCTACACCTATTCAATAATCTATATGCACTATATTATAACATTGAATTCTATAAAATGGCATGGTATTTAAAATTTGTTTTTAAACAATAAATAAAATGTTCATGTGGTAAATTTAAGGTTGGGAGCGGACATTATAATAAAAAACATACCTTGTATCTAGGTTTAGCATTCTCCTTTCCTTCCTTAGCAGGCAGGAGACGTTTGACGACATAGCGACGTACATCGTCTTGCTTGCTCAAGTTGAACAGTTTACGGATCTTGGACGCCCGTTTAGGTCCAAGACGACGGGGGACATTACCATCTGTTAATCCAGGAATTTCCTAAAACAAACTCAGTTTCATAAACAATGTGTAAATGACAGGTAAGTGTTGCTAAGTTTGATTTATAATGTTTTGTATCAAAGGAATGCCACTGCATCATTGGACACAACAGCATATTTCTAATACAATATAATATACCCTGCCGCATATAATTACACAGATTTGCAGATCTGAGAAACAGTAAGAACAGGGATAAAGATACTTGTTAATTGGATGGAGTTAAGTTTGTGGTGTTTTTAGAATGTGTAACTTAAATGGCCAGTACTTCAATTAAGTGAAATACAACAAATATTAATAAGTTAGTTATGTTTTTTTTTTTATAATAATAAAGAACTCTTACCTGTGCACCCTTGCGAACAATGACCAATGCAAGCACAGATAAATTAGCATCGACAATGCATCCTCGGACTGACTTGCGTTTCCTCTCACCATCGCGACGTGGTCTGTAGCAAGAGTGGCCCTTGGACATCAACAAGCGAACACGACCTAGAAAAAAATATAGGAACTTTATGGAGCAGTTACTTAGTGACCATACAGAAACCGCTAATACATCGAGAATAATAACCTTAACGGTAACTTACTAAGAATAAAACAGACATGTTATTAACTTTGAGGTTAGCGGATAAACTGCCTAAACAATTAAGTGATGACTACTAACAAATTGGGAACTAAGAGCAGGAAATATAACTAGATACTGACTGTTGGTAAGTACACCCTGTTTCATCGGGAATCCTTGCTTGTCGTTGCCACCAGCAACACGGAGAATGTAGCCTTTCCACTCATCGCCTAGCAGATCGGCCTCCACCTCCGCGCCCATACGCTTCTCATAGAAGATACGGAGTTTATGCTCATCCACCACTTCGAATAACTTCTGACATCCCGTTGCCGGGTACGAAACGTTCAGCTAAAACAAAAGCAAAACACTCGTCACAGCACTGTATTGTTCATTTTAATTTGTTTTGACCTAGTACTTTGCTAAGCCTAATATATGAGGAATTTATAAGACACTATCCTTGTGAACTTTTACTTTAGAAATATAACCAATTTCGACACGAGTATCACTCAACGACAAGGTATTGTTTATCGAAGATTTTCTCAGCAATCAGGTCACACAAGAATTATAAAATGGAAAGGCTATGAGGTCGTGTGTATATAACATCGTTATAACACTTTATTTTAGTTATATTTATACTAAACACAAAATAATAAATACATTTTGAGAACCTTCATGACTTCGGCTAGCTCCTTTGAAAGTCAGCCATGAAAAAGAACCACAGTGAATATAGAATATTTGTCGATGCTGTCAGTCAGGCACAGACTACGCAAGGAGTAATATGGTTCTATGGCCACAGAGTATTTTATTTTGTTAATAGTATTCCATAGACAGTATAGATAGATTAAGTACAAATTATTGTAAAAGTACCCAGCCAAAGCTAATATAATTAAATGCATTTTCAATTACATAGTTTAATTATTGATGTTTACCTATTTAATAAAAGAATAAAGATCTTCGGAACTTAGTGTTACTTTTATATTAACGTTCTTTTTTATTCACTACCGATTATATTCGACTCTTGTATGTATTTGAAAATAGCTTTGATCACAGGAGTTCCATTCGAATTCAGATACATACATTATAATTGTAATTTTGGAACTTAATATCAGATGGCGCTAAGAATCTTTTTCTTTATTGTCTATGTTATAATCATAGACACGGACGGCAAATAATGTGACATTGACTTTTTTATGACTCAAGTGAACGTGAAGGTGACGGTGACGGTGACATTCAATTCATTCTTATCGGTCACAGAAATAGAATCATCAGTTTATAATAAAATAGTTTACTGTTAACACTTTATCATTAAATTAATTTGTGAAGTATAACACAAGATTTTTAATTAAAATAAATTAAATTGAAAGGAGTGGAATTCTAGAGTATGAATATATTCGTGGAATTTGAGGTTCAAGTTTAAATTTTAATATTTGTTAAAGTTTAATTTTTTTACTTTCTAAAAATGAATAACCAAGAAAATAAGGAGTTAGCCCACAGGCAACATGTTAAATACTTTATGCGGTTCTTAAATATTTTGCCGTCTAGCTTATCGTCGCACGATACTACCAGGTAAACAACACACCATTCATTTTCTTGATTAAAGTTCTTTGTTTATAAATTTTTTATTTCGTGGGTAATGCTATATAATAGTGAGATAAAGTTTAAATAATTTTAATATAATATGCATTTTATTACAAGTTCTATATTTTTACTAAATTCAATGGTTTTTGTTCAAAATGATTAACTTAATCTTATTTAGATTTTAAGCATTAATGGAAGTTGTCAATAAATGGTACACAACTAAGCTCTCTGAAGGGCACCATTCTCTTTAAATCATGAAGGCCCAGAAATTGTGCTTGACCCTATATACTTTGGAAAGGTTGAAGCCATTCTTGAACAAAAAGTACCTCTTTCTTCCATATAGTTAAAAATGGTGGACTATAATCCCATTATGATAAACAAGGACATATTTTAGGATAAAAACACACAAGCTTTTTAAAAGCCTATTCTCTCCAATTTACCTTTAAATGAAGTATGTATGTATTTCTTGTTACAGAATGACTATAGCTTATTTCTCAGTATCAGGACTAGATGTCTTAGGGTCTATAACCACAATGACACTGGAACTACGCTCAAGGATCATAGAATGGCTGTATTTACTCCAGGTGCATCCCAACAAGGATGGTAAATATACATTTAGCACCTTTTATTTATTAATTTATAGCTCAATTTAGATTCTGGATTGTTAGTATATCATAATATGAAATGAACTTACATGCAGTCAACCTGTTGGGTTCTTGTCTTATTGAATAAAAGAGGTTTATGCCATAGTCCTTACCAAAAAAATACTGGCAGCTAAAAAGTGTCTCTGAAAATAAATATTAAGAGTTGATATTATATTACTAGTTTAGAATGCCCATTTCCATTTAAGCACCTTTAGTTCTTTCATTCATATTTTTTATAATTCAATTAATATAAATCTTGTATATGGTAAAAATGTTTAATTAAAATGTTTTAAAAATGTTTTATTAAAATAATTATAGTGACCCAAATCATAAAACTACTAGTTAGGTACTTAGAGTTATTACTAATGTAATAAATTACAATAATTAAAGTAATGAATTATATACTAATAGTGTTTTAATAGTTATAAACATGCTAATTAGCATAATTTATTGGACAAGTTAATCATGCAACAGGATGAATAACACTAATATTTCTTTGTATTTTTTCTGTCTTTATTTCAAAGTTGCTTTGAACTCGCTTCTAAAAATGTATTAAAATATAAATTTATAATAAGCTATATAATTTTATAATAAGCTAAGCAGACAAGACAAGTAAGACAGAAGCCAATTTCTACTCTGAACACAAGCTCTTGTTTATTTAGCTGTTTCAAATTTCATTGATTGGGTGCGTCGTTTCACCTTCACATTGGCCTTAGTAGGCAACAATAATTTTATTCACATAATCTGACTCCGCTATTCAATCTAGAGCACGAACTTGGAGTCTACCTTTTTTGTTTCATTTATGAAATGATAACAGCAAGGTTAATAAAACCCAGAAATTTATTGTTAAGTTGATCTATCTTCAGTTTCGATGTTCATGGTTGATTAGTAATAATCCAATTCGAGGTTCCGCGATATGATTCTTAGATCGATCTTTAAAAATGTCGAATAGAATTACGATTTCCGCATTAATTTAGAAAGAAGAAAAAAAATTAAGGGAACTCGCACTGCAAGCTCGTTTGCTAGGTTTTAAATACCTATTACTTTTTAAGTTGTCAGATCAAGATGGTAAATTATTCATTGTATTAGGTAACTACATTTATTAAAATTTAGGACTAAAATTCGTAATCCATTTATTCTTACGTCTCTGTTAAACATGTTACAATTTTTAGGTAACGGAGTAAAATCCCTAGTACTGGGTATACCTACTTAAATTGTTTTGATTAACCTTGTTTTTGTCGTAATTTCCTATGGTTCGTTAACTCAATTGGTGTTTATCTTTGTTGCCACAGCAGGATGTTATGCTGAATGGTCGCCAAATACGGCTAGTCTGTGTCGAGTAGTGACGTAGGTAAACGATACCTTTTATAATGATGTACTAAGGACCTAAGTGGACTTAGCAACACTAACCAGACGACAATTATGTAACTACTTACTAGGTACCTTCTGTTGGATGTAGGGAACTTGATTCTGCTTAAATAAAAAAGGATATGGTGATAGCTTAGTGGTTTGAATGTTGGTTTCTCGTATAGGAGTATTTGGGTTGGAACACCGGCATGCACCTTAAGTTAGGAAGTTGTGTACGTATTAGAAATTAATTGTAACTTGGTTCAGTGAAGTAAAACATCGTGCACTTGCTCACTTGAGAGTTCTCCATAAAGTTCTCAAAGGTGTGTGAAATTTGCAAATCTTCCAATCTGCACTTGACCAGCGATATGGCCTATACCCCTCACATTGTGAGAGAAGCCCTGATCCCAGCAGTGGGCCAGTTGTCGGTGGTGATGAAACTGTGTAGTTGGATAAATGGATGGATGGGTGGCAAAATATTGTATGAATAGTGTATCTACCTCTAAATTTAGAATGAATCGTCTTAAATGTGTATCAGTACAGAGTATTTTGACATTGATTGACTTATGTATTTTGTATCCTGATTATACCTAAAGATGTATGTTTGTACGCTATACATATTTACCCGTATTCAGTTGTCGTACATAACGTAAAGGATTGTTAAACAAAAGTTAACATACTTTATTAACACACATTTAAATCAAAATACCGACTGAGAAAATAGCTTGGATTGCGATCTGTTTGTAGTCTTAGACCTATAAAAAGTAGGGTTCTTTAGCCATCAGAGGCCAAATTCTGTTGGGATGACTAATAATTTCACTGTTACGTTTCGATTGTCATTATATTGTCATGTTAACTGATAATCTATTCTGGAATATTTTCACCTTGTCAAATAAGGAGATCGAAATAATAATTTCTAATTAACGTGTACTTTTATCAGCATGTTAATAGCGATTTGTGGAACAATTCGGCACGATACATTTAATTTAACTCACATTAAACCCCTGAAATATTATTGTTGTTTCACGTTTCATTTTCGACGGTGTGATAAGTGATAAATAAACAGGTTTTTATCACTTGCGTAAATAATGAGGTAGCCATGAAGATACCTATATCAACTTTATACCTTCTAATCCAACATTATAACCAAGCCTTTACTATAAAGCTGGTATTATAAAAAATATTATTTGAACACTAAAAGTCACGTACAGATTTAGTTATTGTCCCCTGTTTATAGTGCATTATAAAAATAATTCTTTATTAGCCATTATGGTGTATATTGTACAGAGATAAGTGGGTACATAAGTAGGTAGGTACTTGAAATCAGAGCTTAAGGGCCTAGATAATTAAATTGTGTAATGGTTTTTGCAAACAATCTTATTACTTAGTTCTACCTATACTTTAAAAGATAAAATTAATTTATTGTTTGCATAGTTTAACAGTTTAAGAAAAACCGAATTGTCAACAGATGTATCTACTTATTTGAGTTAAATTAAATCGGAAACAGATATTATGAATGATGATTTATATGGATGATTAATAATGATCGATTTATCATTACATATTTATCATTTACAGTTGGTAGGGACCTAACGAATGGTGTTCTGTATCAATTTTTTATTACTTATTCATTTGATATTAAAGTAAGCAAGTAAAACACATAGTTCTCCGAAAATAGGTATATTTACATACAAACAATTTGACATTTTCCTGTTACTGAAGGTTATTACTGTATAAGAGACAAGAAATTGATATCGTTTATATAAAATTATAATTATTCCTACTTAGTACCGGGACAATTTATTAGGTGTCCCATGTAGCTTCGGGAAAAGTTAGTAGGTGTCCCACATTGACAAATAATATTTAAATGTTTTTTATTATTTACAGATGGGATTTTTTTAAATACATTTTTTACCTTACTACAATAAGTAGGAATAATTGAAATGTAATTACTTTATTAAATGATACCCAAAGCTTATTACAATACGTCAAATAAACTAAATAATGCAATGATTTTGTAAAAACATAGTTTTATCTTTTCTTTTTCAGATGGCGACATGTCAGCATGTGGTTTTCAAGGTTCCTCGACGATTAACATCGATTTCAATGAGGAGAATCGTCATTACCGGTGCGGGCACCTTGCGATGACCTACACGGGTCTGTGTATCCTGTTGGCTTTAGGAGATGACCTCACGAGGGTCAACAGAAAAGCTGTTATTGAAGGTAAGTTCTATAAATTTTTATTCGATTTTTTAAAATTCAAAAAATTCATTTCTTCTTAGAAACTAATAGCCCCACTTAATGAATATCAAAATTTACATCATTAGAAAAAAGTTTCGTAAGTCTCGTTAGCCAATTACTATTCTGTCATCGGCTTTATGAACAGAACATTTGCAACGATTATAGATTAAGTATGGCTTACTCATGTAAGGTATGTCAGATTTCAGATGAGAAGTTTTGGACCATTCCTAGGTCCTTCAGGAACCAACAATTATTATTGCTTGTTGTGAAGATTTTGTTGTGTCAAATGTCTAGTAGTGAAATACTGTTTTCAAATACTGTGTAATGAACGATTTCTAGAACAAAGTTTTATTGCTTAGTCATTATTATTACAAAGTTACAGTCATTTCTTAGAAAATAAATATTATTTAGGTTAAGATTATTCTCAAGACAAAACAACATTATTAAGTACGTTTGAGTTACAATAGAAGCTTTTGTGCTTAATTAAAAAGTCAGTCTTAACTGTAAAAGAAATTCAAGTCTTTATTAGGTATAATACTAATTGTAATATATTTGTCTATAGGCGTCAAAGCATTACAAACCGAAGAAGGGAACTTCTCAGCTACTCTGTCAGGCTGTGAGTCAGACATGCGATTCGTATACTGTGCAGCCGCTATCAGCTATATTCTAAACGACTGGTCCGGGTTCAATATTAAAAAGGCTACTGAATACATTATCAAGTCTATTGTAAGTATTACGTATATCAAGCAATTTAAATGTTCAAGTCTTTAGTTTTGACATATTTTAATTTTACAGCGCCATCTTGATTTCTTTTCCAATATTTGATATTAGACTTTGCCTGCATTTTGTCTGCATAGATGTTTGAATTTGATTTATGTGCTGTATTACTGAAAAACTTTAAATTAAATCTATTCAGTAGTTGCTGCGTGAAGAAATACTGAAAATATACGGATTTAATGTTATACAATTTTTATAATTATGAAAACATTTCTTTACTTTGGTCTTCAATTTTAAAGAGAGAATTAATTCATGCTGTGTATTCAAACTTCATTTAACTTGTTCATTACATTTAGAATTTCTTTTTCCAGGGCTACGACCATGGCATCGCACAATGTCCAGAACTAGAATCTCACGGCGGCACCACATTCTGTGCCCTGGCAACCCTGAGCCTTACCAACCAACTGGACAGACTATCAGAACAACAAATAGAGGGGCTCAAACGCTGGTTATTATTCAGGCAAGTTGATGGTTTTCAAGGCAGACCCAACAAATCAGTTGACACCTGTTACTCCTTCTGGGTAGGCGCGTCATTGAAAATCTTAGACGTACTACATTTATCTAACTACACAAATAATAAAAAATATGTATACGAAACACAAGACACAGTTGTTGGTGGATTTTCAAAATGGCCGGACACATGCACGGATCCCATGCACACTTATTTAGGCTTAGCCGGACTTAGTCTAATTGGTGAGAATGGTCTATTGGAAATTGAACCGACACTCAATATAACTAAAAGGGCGCACGACCATTTAAAAACACTACACGAACAGTGGGCCAATGAAACGAAACTTTGTGACATATAACTAATTTTTGTATGTTTCAAGCCTGTATTGATTTCTTCTATATACCCGTAAAATTTAAGGTTTTTATTAAAGTAAAAGTAAATTCGAATGGTCATAGTTATTTTTGATTCAGGAATTCTTAGTCATAATCAAATGTTGTCACGATACGACGTAAAACAGCAAATTACAAGAACCTAAATTTCACGGGAATATTGAAGAGATCATATAAACGTTAAGTTTAAAATACTTTGAACTGTCGCAAAACAACACCGGATCTGCCTTATCCACTGATTTGTATATAAATAAAAGGAAATATTTCAAGCAGCCATTGTGTCAAAACAGCATTAAAAATAAATGTTCTTCCAAGATCCGCTAGATGGCGCTGTTTCAAAATGATTATAACTGTCAATTGTTAGAAATACAGCCTAAACAATGTATCTATGTTATATAAATCGCTGGTTTTACCTGCCTGTCATAGTTACTAAACAAAATGTAAAAAAAAAAACAAATTATAATTTATTGTAAAGTCTATTAGTGTTGCCAACTTCACGACCCGTTATTTTGCAGTGTTGTTGTTGAATATTTTAAAATGAGAGTGAAACGAAATGTTGTTAGTACTTAAAAGGTTTTTAATGAATAATAGGTGCTAATTGTTAGATTAAAATAGAAAACGATGTCGATTTGACAACGATATCAAAAATGCTTTTAAATGTTATAGTACAATATTATAACGCCATAGACGTGTCGTGTTCATACAGGGTTGATTTACATTCATATATTTCGAGCGTATGTATGTAATTAAAGTAAACTTTCTTAATATTGTAGTTTCATCCCATTAATATATGTATGCAAAATTTCAGCTGAATCGGACAACGGGAAGTTAGATTTTCTAAGAGGGGACACATATTTATGAAGCCTAGGGTGGGTCAGATATTTTTGCTCGTGACATTTCTTTAGCATGCGCCACAGCACAAACGGCTTTACGGATTTCAAATAGGTTGCCATTGAATTCTTCTCGATTGTGAGAGTGGCATAGCCTATAGATTTTAAATATAGAATTGGAAATATCTCCCCCTCCTAATTACAGCTGTCGTTTTTTTCGTTTTTCTATTCATGATTACTAGTCACACTAGGAATTTAAGGAGTATAAGTTTATGTTCAAGATATTTTAGAAGTTTTTTAAATTTGAATGGATTATGTAATTGAGTATACACATTTTTTTTTGTTTGTTCTGGCCGAGTCGTAGTGTCTCGTAGCCTATAAAAATAACGTACTCCGTAAGTATTGTCTGGCTTATTTTGAAGTAAGAGTTAGCGAAAGTTTTATTTACTTTTTTACTAACGGAAAGGGGGCTAGGCGGTTAATAAATACATAATAAAATACTACTTGAATAGATTTATTGATGTTTGCACAAATCTTTAGAATATAAATGTAAATCAACCATTAAATTGACGATATGTTATGGCGTTTTACATTATATTTAGATAGGGTTAATAAATTTGCACAAAGTATAAAATTATCAGCGGGTTTCGTTGTTTGTATATATTATTATGTAATTTTATAAAGAACATGGTATGAGTTACAAGGAATTTATACATATTCACACTTCTACATTATAATGATGTGTTCATTTAAAAATATCACTATTATTACATATTTCACACGAACAACACTGTCTATTGTAATATTCTTACGCGAACTTATGAAAGCTTTTGGTAAACTTAATTAAATCAACTAATTAAACGTTAAGGAATTGAATTCTAAGATTTATAATAATGTATTTGCTTTCCCTTATTGTTCTTCAATGGGTGAAATAAACTTTTTACCTATAACAATAAGGACATAACTAGCCATTATATAATTAACAGTACGTAAAAAATCACTATAATTTTTATCTTTCTGAAAGGGAACACAGTCAGTATTTATGTTGGCTTAAATATCATCAAATCATAAATAGGAAAAAATTCTAGTGTTTTCTCTTTGTATTAATACTAATACATTTTTTATACAATAAGAGTAAAATAAATTGTATGTAATACACTCCTGGACACAAGAATGGGGCTACCGTGATTTTTTTGTGGGCTAACATTTTTTGAGGCATTTTAACATAGCTGTGATCTGTTTCAAATGTCCGTGAATGCTCCAGGATATACAGTATGTCTGATATAGAAAAATAATGTCCTAAAATGTAAGGTGGCTCGATTTTAGTGTCCGAGAGTATAGTATGGTATCATCATAACACAAGGTGAAAAAAAATTTCAGTCTATGTTTCCTCATAAAGCCTAATTAATAAGTATGATAATAGAAATTAAAAATAAAATGGAAAATTAAACGCACACATTTTTTATTCGTTTTGTAGAATTTGTGGTATGAAATAATGTCATTTATTAGGATAATAACTACGTATGTGTAGGTTAATTAAAAAATATATTGCGTTATATTTTGCTTGTAAAATACACCGTGCGGTACAAAATTAAACATATATAAATACACCGATTTACATGCCTTTTTCGTCTTTACAAGTGTATATAAATGTTATCTATGTTTCTATGTATCCTTGAGTTTTTGTCGTAATATAATTGTGGTAAAATTTGTGTGAGTAAAATGCTAAAATGAAACGTAAAAAATACAATTAAAGTTGCAAAATTATATTCTTATTTGGTCCACTCTGGCTTTCGTTACATTGAAGTAAAGTAGGTAAAAATCTTATGTTTTAATACAGATAAATACGATAATATGTAAAATTACTTTTCTTTTACAATCGTAATTGCAGATATCAAAACTTTATACTTAAACTATTTTTCTTCTATAAAAAATTGTTTATCTCTTTAAAGTGAACTTTAATTTGTAGAATTTAAGAAATATTATCTTTTGAATCTTTTTTTCTTTTAATTCTAAGGTATTTTTTGTATTTAAATGTGTTAAAAGTATTTTGAATCTATGGAAATGTATTAACAATGATTGTTGTGTTAATTGTGTAAATTATTTTTGTTAGAACAAAATTTAATGAACATACCAGTACTGGGACTCACATGAAGTATGCAGTATTTTAGATTATATTATTTATAATTTCAAGTCTACGGTTTTTTAGTGTTTCTCAAAATTACTAGAGGCCTCATGCAAATAATAATGTGAAATTTTAGTGCCGAAAAATAGTGTAAATATTATGTCGATACTCTTGGTAACAAATGTCGTTTTTAATCAAATTTACATAAATTAAAGTTTATATTGTGGTTGAGTTTTAGCGGGAATATGAATTGAACTTTTATCGTTTAGGTGCTAATGACATAAAATTTTAAAATTAATTTTGGAGTATTTTAACACGACATTTGTGCCTAGATGGTCGCTAAATAGATAGATATTGCCATTTTATTATACCAGTATTTTATAAGATGTTTTTCGTTGTGTAGATACGCATTTTTGTACATAAAAATACACGAGAAAATTTAAATCAGATTATGATATTTTCTTTTTTATTCCTTAAGTATGTTTTAATAGCATAGCTTCTGTGTAGTATATCAAGGCTGTTACTATGATGCCTGAATTAAAAGACAATCATATTTGTTTGAGAGGTTTAAATATGAGTTTGGCAAACAACCCCGCGATAAAATAATTTTAACAACACTTAGAATTTGATACCCAGCATGATGGTTTGCGGACTATTTTAGGTTTACATTTGTGTTTTTGGATTAGGTAATAGAGACGTTTGAAACCTTGTTGCCTATTAGATCATCTGCCTATCGATACTGGAACAGCGTTATGGATGCATCTAATTATTCCTAGAAAGGGAGGTAAGTAGGTATGCATCGTATCGAGAATTATGTAGGTACTAGTTCATACTTGAGTCTTAAGTTATCCCAATCTATAATTATCACACGATATGATACTAGAATTTTTAATAATAGTTTCACGTAGATACAGACAGTTTTTTTTAAATTCTAATCTTTCTCGTTTACTGAAAATAAATAGTCGTACCTTAACTTTCATTATTAATTATAAAGGTCAGCAGCCAAACCGGCCTTCAAAGACAAAAGGCATCCAAACAACTGAGAATCATTTAGAAGCCGAAACCTGACCCAACAATTACAGGCTCTGAATTCCACAGCCGAATTTTCTTATTTCCATTAATTAAACAAGAAAACAGATCGGCTAGATAAAAGGACTATAAATCTAAATGATGAATAGGTAAGCTCACTCCGGATCAGAATTGTAAATTACTTATTTGTGGGCATTTGCGGCCGTAAGCAAAATTTCTGATTTAGAAAGTTGTCTCATGACTGGCGAGTAGCTATAATTCCCCATAATATTTAACTATGTAAGGTAGGTCTATAATATAAAGTGTACATGTCTTTGTCTTATTAGGTCTTAAATAAACGATGCCATTTTGTTCCGCGCCTAATATCATTCCCATACATATTTAGATAGCGTTTGGCGGTGAGCGTTCGAAGGAAAGGACGTTTGGCTACAGCCACTGATAGTACGTAGGTACCTACCTATGAAGTGCTTCATATCTCATAGCCCCTACAAGTGTTATATAGAAATATATATTATATACATAATATGGAGTCATACATAGATACACCTATTGTTGATGGGTCTATACTTCTATGATACGACTAGAAACAACGACCAATTAGTGGCAAAATGTTAACCAAAACAATGCAATTGTATATAAACTGAAAGCCTTGTTTTAACTAAATTTGTGGTGCTGTGGGCAATTAAAACTATTGTGGTCGAATGAGTTAGATATTGTATTCTATATTTTGGGCTCCGGTCTTTGATGTCGGAAATGTAGAATGCTGTATGGCTGTTCGCTATGCAACATGGTGCAATTTGCTGCAGACAAACAATAAACATGTAACATTGGTTACTGTCACATAAATGCACAGAGTACTTATTAAATGATTACGTAGGTAGGTACTTAAATAACCTATAGTACCTACATATGTAGATGTAGATTAAGTACATGGGAGGAAGAGAAAGGAGGGGTGGGGTTCAGAATAGTCAGGAATCTACCAAATAAGTATTTATATTGTGAGTTGCAGCTTATAGTAAAGTAATATTTTCAGTAGGTGTACCTACCTAACTTGTGTTAGGGGATCATAGTCATTAATTAATTAAGGGAATTAGAAAAAGATAATGCAGTAATATCTCGTAGTATACAGCAAAATAGTATCAGTAGCTTATTAATTTACCTATTAATGTTACGTTGCTATGTAGATTGTACGCATTGTACACAATTAATTTATCAACCGATATCAAAGACGTTGTTGTCATTCCGTGTCAAACTCCAAACAGTAATTGGCTACTTAGCATATTAACGTAATGTTCGGTTAGTTTGAGCAATCTGCAATTACTAGTAATAATTATTTCTATCGGCCTTCGAGACATATACATGACAAGCTTTGCGTTACTCATCGTTAATGAGTTTTGTATCCTAAGTATCCTAAGAAAAAGTTAAGATGTTACTTTGATAACTGATGAATTGTTTATGTGATGTGAAGTACCTACTGAACTAATCACTTTTGACCAAGATATAATGGCAGGTAAGTAGTGGTTTTGGCAAAAAGTATTCGTATGAAGCGATTCATAAGATTTAAATTCAAGTGGAACGCGTTTCAAACGCGCGTTTGTATTGATCTAAAGGAGCGTCGCGGGCGCGTCAAAAAAGACATGCAGAAGTTCTTAAATCCAAACTATTAGATTAATACGTTTGCTATACAGAACATATTTTACTAAGAAACGCAAACTTAAAGTACTTAGCGTCTTTGGTCTAATGGAATTAATACAAAAATACAATTAGACAACAGCATTGGATGTACACAAAAGGCTTTCTAATCCTACAACTAATTACAGACTTTATTTTCTATTTCTAGGATGCTAAAAGCCATGTAAGTGCACACAGACTAGCGGATGTGGAGTCCTACTCTGCTTCTCATGTGCGCTGGATTGAATAGACTGATATATTATTATGGCGGCCACAGAGCAAGAAATGTATCCGTATGTTAGTTCTTTCTTCTGTGATGGCGATAAATACCGTTTAAAGATATCAATAAATTGATATTGGTATTTTTTGTTTATGAAACAATTTGAATTAAAACAAAACGCAAAATTTATTCTCAGTTTATACCGTTCGTCTTACAGTAATTAATATAGTAGAGCCATACAAACGTGCAGACTACGTCACGACTCACTCCCACATTCCAGCGAGAGTTCCGATATACCTATAGGTGTGAACGAGAGATATGATAAAATGACTGATGACGTAGTCTGCACGTTTGTAATGGCTCTATAGGTGCTATATTATTACTCTATGCCGTTCGTACCTATTCAGATGCAAATAATAATTTAAAATTCTTAATTCAAATTTTTAAACCTTTTTTTCTTTCCTTTGTGTTAAAACTAGAAACTCGATTTATTTAAGTAACTTTTGAAACTATGACATTAACTACCAATTTACTCCTTATTGAATAAAACACCTCAAAATTGAAAATTTTTAGCCAAAATGGGTATTCTAGAGAGCCATTGTTGGTTCAATTCTTTCATTGGAAATTTCCCTGAATTTCCCGCACATAGTGTGGCGTAGAGATAGCTCGAACAAAAACTACCGAAAATTGTTGAGGAGCTTACCTTTTAACCAATTTGCATTTCATTTTCATTGCAGCTTCACAGAAAAGATATGTTCGAAACTGTGAGGAGCTATAGATCTAGTTGGAGGGATAAAGGGCTATTTTTACCCTACTGCTTTAGAAGGGTAGGTAATGTTTTTTGAGTATATTATTATGTATGTACTCATATGCCCATTTCTCTGGCACGCTTTACACTTTCTTTGGAACACCCTACATTTTTTTTGGCACACCCTACCCTTTCTTTGGCACACTCTATATGACTTTCATGATCTTAAGACTTAGTATGTATGTATAGGTTCTTCGCGATCCTGATTCAATATATTCAAATGATATATTTCTACAACAACCAAAATTATCCCATAAAAAGACCTAAGTTACGAACTAAAAGTTTATTACCCTCGTATTTTTAATCTATACTTATTAGTAGTATAAAAAACAGAAGAAACAGATTATACACTGTTAGAATAGGTACTTTAATACTAAATTGCTTAAAACACAGTAGATAATGGCTTAACTTGCGCGGAGCGGGTGCGGTGCCAAGATAGCGCACTCGCTAATACTTCACAAAGTCAACTCTCGCAATCAGCTTTAATGTAGATTTAGAAATCTGTAGGAATACACTTAAAATGTAAGCAAGATTCAACTTTGAAAGGTTGGCATAAAGTTTAATTTAGATTAAATTTTACTCTCGCAAATACATCTTTTAAGACATTAAGTTCATTACTAATATATGTACTCTATGCAGTGGACAAAAATCTTGGTGCATTTACTGGCACATAGTTTATTATAAGGAGGTAGTATTACTAATGTAGATAATATGAACTAAAATGGCATTGCTCTTCATTGATCACACTCAATACTATAAGTACTTATAATATTTTTTGTCTGCATCACAATAGTCACTATCCCACCTGTGGGCTGAAATCCGAATTAGAATCCATCTTCACTCCACGGAAACAATAAAACAAAACACGGTTTTATATTTCAATTTCCGATGACTTAAGAAAAACCTAGGTTTTACAAAAAATATTCTTCTGAATATAACAGTATCAAAACCAGAAGATAGCTTTATTTTACTTGGCACACGATGCGATTCAAACCTAGCTTAATCCTAGGATTAGTAAAGCTTGTAAGACTCAGTTCGATCCACCTCAGATTCGTGAGTGCATTTTGGCATTTGTTATACAAATCTACATGTTTTTGCATATATTTTTATCTATCATAAGCTTACCATCTACTATGAGATACAACTAAGCTTATAGTGCTATGAAACCTTGTTGAACCGGATCAATTCTGATTCCATCATAGTGAGCGAGAGAGGATGACGTCATTCATTGCATACAGCAGTCTTACTAGAATGTAATGAAGATTTCCTGGAAACATACAAATGTGGGTGAACCTAACCCTTTAATGCTGCAATGCGAACTGTCTTCAAACCAATAATACGCGTGTGCTGTTAAGTTAAAGGGATGACTCACTTCAGTAAAGGTGCGTTTTAAATTGTTCACCAAGCTATTCGTGTTTTTAACTATTGTAGGTCATGATATTTTAAATAAAATTTAAGTTACGTCGATAATAAGCACCCGAAAAAAGTGTCCTGCGCCTCATTGCATGTGCCCTGATTGTGTTTACGACAATTATTTGCTGTCTCGTTATATTATAATATATGATGTTAATAACCCTAACTCTAAGCGGTGCTTATTTTCAATAGTAAAACCAAAAGCGTAATACTTTAGTATAAGAAGTTGATGCTTAAGGAAGAATAAAGAAGAAAGAAATACAATGCAGGTGTGTTCAAGGTAAGAGTGAATGCACTACTCCAGACCTAACTTCATGCTCTTTACTACCCAAGACTACATCTCCAGTTACCATCAGGTCCTGGTGTGATCTTAGTCAAACATATGAGCATGTAAAAAAACACGTACCTGAATTCTGCAACATCTACGTACAGCTTTATATTTTCGGAATCTAATCGCACCTTTACACTAGGATCACTTCTCTCTGCTTCGACGTTCGTAGATATCTGAAAACCAAGCTGCTAGGATAAGTAATGAACCAGCTCAAAATACGAGCCGTTGGTTAAGCTATTAACAGACCTGTGAAAGCGTTTTATCACTACCGCTGTAGGGTTAGATTAAGGGTTAAATATTGACGTAAAAAACCAAATTATACGTATTATGTTGTAAGTTAAAAATCTCAAATCTTTCGACAGAGCCCAAAAAGTCATAATGTGAAAACTATATGGTATAGATGTAGACGTTGCTTTATTTTGGTATAGTCCACGGAACTTTACAAATGCCAAATCAAACATGTAACATGGTTATAAAATAGGAGTAGATTTAATAAAAAGAAATACGTGCTAATGTGTAATTAATTACCTGTATAAATAAATTGATAAAAATAATTATGTTATCAAACTACGTCGTGTCAAAGGAATTATTAAGCAAAAAAGACGTAAGTATAGAAAAAATAGTATTAATTTTGCAAAATATCCAAAATGTTAAGATAAAAAATGACACTTACATTTAGGTACCGGAGCCAAATATCTTCAAGTACAAATTCAAATTCTATATTAATTCAAAACATCAAACCTTTGAGTAGCGCTAATCATACCGACCGACGCACCGTCTTATTAATTAGCAGTTCCTTTGTAATTATTTTAGTAGTTTCTCAATTCAATTAAATAGTTCATTAGGAGCACACCTACGTATTTACAGTTAATAGGCATGGCAATGTAGGCAGCCAATTTCACGCCCGCTCATGTGACAGATCACAGACGAGCAGTATGGTAATGCCTATTCCTTGCAAGGAGTGGAACGTCTGTGCGTACTCAATTAGGATCGTTACACTAATCGCTTCTCTCGCCAAATTAATTTACATTTCACGCCAACTTGCGCTGGTAACCAACGAATAAATTATTCACACGTAGCTTTTAATCCTTGTCCGTTTCCAGCTTTAAATGCCCGGTGCATCTCGACCGAATATCAAAATAGCTGTCGGCATTTATATTGTAAACGGTGAACGTAAATTCACTCTCCAATTCAGGTGTCGCTTACAGTTTTTGTTGCTAAACTAAAAACGTATAAACCTTTGTTCCGGCAAGTTAAATGAATTCTGAACGAAGTCGAAAGCTCTCTGTTTAATTCACGCTCTAATTCGTTAAGAATGTTTTATTAGAATGTATTTAATTTAACTTGACGACTCTTCTAAACAACAAAAGTCAATAAAAAGGACACTTGGAGAAAGACTTTGGTAAGAAGACTAAAAACGGCAAAGCGTGTTCAGTTTTCTGTTCTATAAAATAACAATGAAGGAGGTCGTCCAATGAATCGTCAACAGTAGACACGTACAGTATAAAGCCGAAAAGAAACGTTTATGACGGAATCTCAAATGCATTTTTCGTGTCCTGAAAAAGTGCTCCATAGTTAGAGCACCCTCCCGCGGGCTCTTCACAAAGCAAACCACGATTCACAGCCGTGCAAGTTATCGAACAATCAGTCTATCATGTGCAAAGCTACGGTCTTCTTCAGACAGGCGCTATTAACTATTGTATATATTGAGATAAATATGTGGGTACTTCTACATTGCAGTAGCGCATCGAATAATGTAAGGTATAAATAAAAGTATAATAATTAATTGTTATATGTATATAATTGTGCGTAGGTATAGTATTCTTATTAATCAACAACACTTGATACTTGATATTCAAATATTATAAAGGTAAGGCAACTCTATTGTAAAGATCTTTGAGTTTTAAACTGTTGGTTGGAGAAACTGAAAATATAGGGTTCGAACCTTATTACTGGTGTACACGTCTATAAATAGGTAACATTACTTCTAATTGATTAGTAATTTGATCTAAAATAACTACTATCACTGTCTTCACCACTTAAACTCTACTCCTCAGTATTTCTAAAGCCTATTCTGTTAGAATATGACCTGTCAAGAGCATCGGTCATTGTCATCGACCGTGTGTATTAACCTACTTCCACAATTACGATCGATTCAACGTATCTGTGTCACCGAGCAAAAGGTTAATCTCATCTTCATAAACATTTAAGAAATACTCAGGAGCTTTTTAACTGATTTTGATTATTATAACATTTACAGTCTAGTGGTTTGGCAAATGAACGACCCTTTAACTGAATTATGTTGAAATCCTTTGCATGCCTACTGAAGATCCGCGTACAACAATGGATGCTTATGGATGATTTTGGCTTCAGTTCATTGACTACGCGTGAGTTTTGTTAAATTTTTTTCTACAAATATGATTCGGAAGTAAATTAAATATTTAAAGAATTGCCTATACGGCATATTAGTTTCATTATTCTCTGATTGCCTTTTTTAACTCTTTGAAACTATTTTAAATTTCTTTTTCCATTTTATCCTTTTTTAAGTTAGAAATTATAATCTACGTATCATCTGAATTAATTTACGGTTAAAGAATTTATTTCTCATAAGATTTAACATAAATCACTTAAAGAGAAAACACAATATTATCATTAAGGTACAATAATTATGAAATCAAGATCGCATAGTAAATTCACAGTTATAAGATTATAAGAAAACTTGTGGGTATATGAAACATTTTGTGTCCAAGTTGTGTACTGTGCAATGTTGTGATGCGAGTTGCTGTTATTTGTTAAGGCCTATACCATAGTAACTAAAAATCAATACATTTAGATATTGAACTGAATTTTGTAGGAATGTATTTACATTTGTACTGGTAACTTAGTGGGATATTATTATGTACGTTTTAAAGTATTATTTATATAGGTATTATTATTATAATTTATATTATATGTGTAGTAAGTGTAGTGTAATTTACAATATTAAGTAGAGGAATTAAGAATTTGTAGTTCGATCATGATTATGGTGAAATTCGTGTTGGATTATTATAACTTAAGATACATTTACTATATAATATTCATATTTTACCTACTTCTAAGAAAGATCCTTTAAAATATGACTTTTTAAGATTTTTTTAAAAGTAAGAAATGATTGAATGCTTTTAACATCTTTTGGTAATTTATTATAAGTTCGAGCACCTTCAAATAAAATACTTTTTTTTCCATATCCTGTTCTCGGTTTCGTTAAGCAGATATTATTGGCATTTCTAGTCATACGCCTATGGTGGTCTATCTTTTTTGAAAAAGTTATTTGACTATGTATATCCTTTGTAAGGATTTTTCGGATATGTATGCAGATATTATATTTATATGTTTGAGTAAGGTTCATTAATTTAGTTTTGGTGTAAATTTCTGTGGTGGGCGTTAGATAATCGAAATTAAATAGGGTCTTAATAAGTTTATTTTGCATTGTTTGTAGTTTTTGTAGATTTGTTTTGGCTGCTGTACCCCAAATTTCAATTAGATAATCTATATGGGGCTTGACCATAGAATTATATATAATATATCGCACATATCTTGGTAGGCATCGGACCATTCCTCGCAGAGCGCCCATCAAGGATATGAGTTTGTTCCTAACTTTTTCTATTTGAGGCTTCCAGGTAAGCTGATTGTCTAAAATAAAGCCGAGATATTTTTCCGTATTAACTCTATTTATTAGGACGCCATCAATGGATAAATTTGGGGGGTTACCAATTTTTTTATTTTTTGCTGCAAAAATGATATAGTTAGTTTTTGAGATGTTAATGGTGAGCAAATTTGACTGAAGCCAAAAGTGTAGAATGTTTAAATCATGCTGTGCTTCTTCAATTATACTATCAACTGAACAACCGTAATAAAATAAGCTAGTATCATCAGCGTATAATGTGAGGTCACCTTTTAACCCTATCTCGTGAATATTATTGACGTATATTAGGAAAAGCAATGGACCCATAATCGATCCTTGCGGGACACCACATGTTATCAGTTGTGGCTTACTTCGTTCATTATCTATTTGAACTACCTGATACCTATTTTCTAGGTAAGATTTTATTAATTCATAGGCTTTACCAGTTACCCCAATAGACTCTAATTTTAATAAAAGCGTTTTATGGCAAACCGTATCAAATGCCTTTTTTAGGTCTATAAAGACACCGAGTGCTATGTTTTTTTTATCTATATTATGCCTTATATTGGTGACTAAATCGACAGTAGCTGAAACAGTATTCGATTTGGCCCTGAATCCATATTGCTTTTTGTACAAAAAGCCAGTGGACTCTAGAAATGCATTAAGTTGTTTATGAAGTACTTTTTCATATATTTTAGATACTACTGATAAAACCGATATAGGCCGGTAGTTGCTCGGGTCCATTTTATTTCCAGCTTTGTAAATAGGACGAACCTTGGCTAATTTTAGGGTATCAGGGAAAATGCCTTCGTCGAAACATTTGTTAATGCATCTTACTAAATGTTTAGCTAAGACATGCTTTATTGACTTAATTGCCTTCGTTGAGATTCCGTCTACCCCTGAACTAGTATTAGAGTCCAAATTATCTATTATATTTATCAATTCTTTCGTTGTAACCGGTTTAAATTTTGACAGACATTTATCGATATTACCTGATTTATTTAATGTAGTTGTATAAGTTAAATTATTACAAGACCTTTTTTGTATTTCCTTAGCCAATTCACTACCAACTGTAGAAAAGAAAGTATTAAAGCATTCACATATATCTTTCAAGTCAGTTATTACTAAAGTGTCAACACATAATTTCAACGACATGTGGTTCTTTTCGATTTTATTTTGGGATAATTTATTAATGAGTTGCCACATTTTTAAAGGATCCTTCTGACAATTTTTAAAGATCTTATAATAGTATTGGTTCTTGGCTGTTTGTATGCTTGTAAAGACAGTGCTTCTCTGTTGCGTAAAGTCTTTCTTCAGTGTTTCATCTCCAGGAGCTAGTTTTAAATCATGCCAGAGTTGATTTCTTTTATTTATTAATGTAATTAAGTCTTTGTTTATCCAGTCTTTATTTGGAGGATTAAGTATCTTATTTTTCACTGTTTTACTCTCTGCAATTGCTCGTAAAAGTGCTGGTTCTAACTCTTCGTATCTTTCAACTTCTGTAGTTATAAGGATGTCTTCAATTATACTTGCGAGTTTCTTGTAATTTATCGATTCATACTGAGATCTTTTTACATGTTCAGGTCGGTTTCTAAAGATTTCGAGATATATTTGCTTATGGTCAGAAATTGCAGATTCAACTATAGACATTTTAAAATTATTTTCCTTTAAATTAGTGCATACATGGTCTATGATTGTTTTAGAAGACGTTGTTTCACGTGTACAGTATTCCAAATTGATTTTATTCAGTATTTTGATGTTATTTTCTTGTAGTATATCCTTATAATCCTTTGTGTATTTATCTTTGCTAAGTAAATTTATATTAAAGTCCCCGAAAATTATAACTCGCTTCCTTTTCGTAAGTTGTTGACCATATAAATCGATAAATTTGTTAATGTTGGACGTTGGTTGTTTATATATGGCTCCTATATCAATCGAGAGTGTGTCTAAGTGTATCCATAGAAAGTGATTGCTGTCTTCACATAGTTCTTCTAAAAAGCTATGACTTAGGTTGTTATGTACAAATATAGACACACCGCCACCTCTGCTGTTTGTCCTATAATTATAGTAGTGGGTATAGTTTGGAAGGTTTAAGCTACGGGCTTCTATTTCATTCTTAATCCATGTTTCAGTAACAATTATGACTTGAATTACACATTTTAATGATTCTAGCACGCACCTTAATTCGTCTAATTTGCCAGGTTTGACTACACTTCTAATATTGACATACAGAAATTTAAGCGTTTTATTATTTATTGAGATTTCCGAATAGGTGTTACATATTTCGTGTGTAATGTATTCATTTGTTTTTATTGCGTTTTCTCTGGTATCTAGTTTTTTGACTTTTGTTCAATGATTTTCGGATTTCCCTTAATATATTTTATTGTCAGGTTATTTTCCCCTTGTTCTGTGCGGCATTGTAATTCTTCTCGCAATTTTTTCATATTCTGTCGCTGATGAGGTGTTTGGTCGGAGAATATTTTGATGCTAGAATTAATGGTATTAGACTTACTCTTTAGTATTGTTTTTGCCGTATCTTGGGACGCGAAACATACTTTAAGAGGGCGGGCTTTTTTCGAGTCATATTTGCCTAGCCTTATTATTTTTACAGGTTCCGGACATAGAGGGTACACATTAAGTATTTGTTTCTTAACTTCAGAGTTATCGAATTCTCTCCTCTTATCCATTATGGGTGATTCGGGGATACCTGCAATTACTATGTTTTTGCTTCGTTCTATGCGCTCGTGCACTTCGGTCATGATGTTTTCATAAGCAGATGTTGTTGGAAGGTGGACTGAGGCAGAGGTGTGGTGGCTGTTTTTGATCATATTTAAATCATTCTCGAGATACTTTATTTTTTCTTGGGTATCATTCATAGTAATGCGCAGGCTTTCCATTTGCGACTTGAAACTGTTCTGCTCAGCAACCAATTTTTCAGTTGTAGATTTTATGTCAGAAAGTTGATCTTTTATTGAGGAAATATCTTGTCTTATCATATTGGTATGTTCGTTTTGAGATTTTACTATGTTATTTAATAATCCCATTATTTCTTTTCTAAATTCTATGAATTGTGTTATATCTTCAGGTACCTTTCGCTTTCGTAAAGGAGCGCCTTGATAGTCCAATTGCGAAGCGCTAATTTCTGATAGCTCAGGTTGTGAGACACTATTTCCTCCAGACACACTCATATTGAAAGATGAG
>LGAG01000467.1:391977-425595 GCA_001278395.1 Lerema accius
GGTGCAATGTCACGTAGTTGCGCATGTTCTGTAGACGTGACGTCACGTTCTAACTTTGTAGGGACGATTTCAAAAATTCTTCTTTTTCGAAATTGTTACTGGTTCTAGTATTTTTTTTAAATGCATATTCTTGCGAAAGTGTTTTTTCTCATAATATCGGTACTCAACCCACATAAAATAACATTGGTTTTTTTCTATAGCTAAATGCAGGTTCATTTCATTGTTGTGATTTTGATTAAGTTTCTTAGGCAGAATTAAGTATCTAATCATGTACTAATTTTATATTTAGAGAATATTTTTCTACATAAAGAACTACAAAATTGTACCATCTAAACTAATATTATAAAAAGGTAATCTTTTTTTGTTTGTTTGTATTGAATAGGCTCAATAACTACTGGACCGATTTCAAAAATTCTTTCACTATTGGAAAGCTCCGTTATCTACGGATCCCGTTATCTTTATTTTAGAAAAAATAGGGGTTCGTAAGATATTTGCGATTTTCGAACCCAAGGTGAAAAAACCATCTAAATACAGCCATGTTGAAATAAACATACAGCACGTGGTAGTAGTCATTTATTTTAACCTAAAATATACACCGAAGCGAAGCGAGGGCGGGTCCACTAGTATTAAATAATTTGCGAAATTATTGTAGTCCTCCAGGACAGTGTTTTAGTAACAGTTGTACTGTTTGAAGCAAGGACGAGTTCTATTGAATTTAAATTGAGTTCTATTAAACATCCTAGTTTACCGCATAAACACACATAAAAACACATTTTAGCATGAGTATTACAAATTAATATTTAATTCAACTTACGATCAATATAATTCAAGGTAGTTCTTATGGTATGTTATTTAACATAAGCTTAGCCACTGGCGATATAATCTAGCCGGTTTCTGTCACGTATCCGCGAGCCCGCAGCTTGCTGTCACGTGCCATTCGTCTTCGGCTGTCGCCATGTTTACGCGTTCAAAATTCAATTCAATTCAGCGTGTGCGAGGTTTGAAACTTTAAATTGTTTTTTTTTAGTTGTTTATATTAAAAATAATAAAGATTTAAATTTGGAATACCTACCTTTGTTCCTTATCGTAGCTTTTATGTGCTAGGAAAACATGTTTTATACAAAAAGGAATAAAACTAATAACTATTTACTTTTAATATGAGACGATTAGTTATACTTAATTGAATAGTTTCAAATAATATTATTTGCAACTCTAACAAGAACTTTGCAACCTACTAATAAATTAAGAGTTTTTGTTTTAATTAAGCCACGAATTGCTATCCTTTTTTAGTGAATAGGCCAACTAATTTAGTTTGTATAAAACGGATACGATAGGCATGAGAAAAACATTTTAAATAAACAGATTTTAGCTGAAGCGTGGGTACAAAATCACACAATTTTCTTTCCAATATGACAAAGAATTGGGTGTAAAAATATCCATTCCAAACAGCAGAAATGAATACAAAAACTTGTATCGTATATCACATTTGAACTGGTGTCGTCTGATTCGGAAAAACACGATAGTATTTTCGTGGCAGCCCGCGCTGTAACTCAATATCAGTACGAAACAAGAATTTCCCGCCGGAGGTAAGGAAATAAAATAAAAAGAAAAACCGACGACGACGCGACGTTCGCGATATATCATATTGTTGCCGGCACATCCTCGAAATGTTGAGCGTCAACGCTACACTAATTGTAGCGATGGCTTCGACTGAAATATTAGTTGCACGCTTCGGCGTGGTAAATAAGTTTTTAAAATAGAGGCTTTCCACAATTCGCTTCGAGAAATAAACGGTAAAATAAAATTTAAGAAAGTTAATTGGCGCCGTTTTCATTAGTAAGATTGAAAGTTGGAATTCTCGATGAGTATATTATTTGGAAATTAAAAATAAGTAATTTTATCTATGCATACAATTTATTTGCGTAGGGTTTGTATTTTTTAAACATATATTTCATTGTGGCTGACACAGCAATCGGATTTCTATAGGCTAAAATATTTTCTTTATTTTAATGTGTAAAAAAAAAGGTATCTCCTTAAAATTCAATAAAAATAAAGCTTTAAGTTAATGATAGGATGTGATCAATAGGAAATAGGAAATGCCTGAATATTTTTAGTCCTGACAAACAGCCTTGTAGTAGGCACATACTGATACTGACATCAGTATCTGATATTAGTATCAGTAGGTACGTGCCTACTACGAGTATTCTATAGGTATACCTTGAAGCGTTCTGTTCATAGCCCGGCGGCTATTGTCAGTCAGTGATTGATCAAATTCATTCACATGGTAGCAGGGTGCAATGGAATACGCTTGAGGCAAACTCTATAACAAGCACACACATGTGCCCATTAGGGTTTACTAATGAATTTACATACCTAAATGCACTTAAATGTATATAAACAATAGGTATAGGCCACTAATTTCTATACATGGACGTATTAATTATATTGATTTAAATAGTAGCATAATATGAATCGCAGTGAACGGCAATCATAATTAGAATGAACGTACTTATATTACGTGATCATTTATTTTAATTGTGTTAGTCCATCATAAGATTGGGAGTGAAATTTCAGTCCCTACTATATTGTGTCTCTCTCGAACACTAGTTTTATTTAAGTGTTTAAGAGAGACGTAACTATAAGCAGATATCATGTTTTCTAAAGTCCTATCCTCTATGTAATCTAGTAATAGATGTACCTACGCCATATAAAATAATTTGAGCTATTTTTCCCAACATGATTGATTGGCACACAAGCTCATATTTACGAATGTATACGTGTAAATTACGCGACGAAAAAATCCTCTGTATCCGCACAATATAGAAATATTTTTACGCCCGACAAATTTAGTTCCGCTCATGAATAGTCGTCATCTTTCTCGCATCAAATGGAATCGTTTGAAGAAAGAGACTGCGGTCAATATATATTTTTTAAAGGTTATACAATTACTGCTATCTGAAATGGTTTATTTTAAAGTAATGTTGACATAAAGCCTATGTAATCGTAATAATTTTACCTGGGTTCACCACTCATTAAATGTTGTGTCACCGTTGAAATTTATGTGCCTCTTACAATTCTTGTTTGTTGTTCCCAACACATCTGCGATCGCGTTGAGCTACTTGGGGGAAAATTAATTTGTTGTTGAGAAGTTGCTTGAAAGTTGTAGTTTAAGCGCGAACTATAAGTCAGCGTGGGTGATAGATTCGTGTATAATATAGCTTTAGAAGTGGCATTCATTATGGCGGGAGCAAGCGACATTTGTCTGGCATTCAGTAAACTCCGCCTAATCTGCCATTTGTATCCGCCTCGGATCTTCTCTCTGACTTGAGACAAATTGTTCGGAAGGGTGGGACGGCTGACCTCAGTAATGCCGCTGTCACCTTCACGTGTTTCGATTCAGATGTCAGTTTACAACGCGTGGTACGGAAGTGTCAATTACAGCTTTATCTTAATTAGAAAATCCTGGCGTACATGTGTCTCAGAGCTACTCCATAACCTGGACCAATTTCAATCAAAAATGGGTGAAAGTATAATTGGATCCAATAGATGGCGCTGATGTCAAGAACCTTCAAGAACAAGCTAATTAAGCTGAACACTTTTATAAGTTGTTTACTAACTTTACGTAACATACTCTTATCTACATTATGTAATAATCATTGAGTCAGATCGATAAATTGTCTAAGGGGTTGTTCCTACAGAACAACGAATAATCCATACATACAGAAGTTGTTCCGACAACACATTTTGACAGCTAATGCTCTTCGGTTAAGTACAGTGCTGTTGTGGTTTTGATCGTTTACTTTTGGCAGAGGTCTGGCTAACACATACGCTCTGAAAGGTGGTCTGGCTCATCAGTACTTCCGCGGTAAGCGACGCGACGGTAACAAATGACGCTCATTGGACTGGGTTAGATTGTGAACGACATAATTGATAGCTTTACGCGGTCATGGTCTTTTGAACTGTATAGAGGGCGTTAGTGAAGCTTCGTAGGCGTGCGTCAGATTCAAATCCTTAATTTAGCCATAGGAACTAACGGTTACTTTAATAAATGTAAAAAACATTGCAATATAAATTACATAGAAAAAAGTAGTAAGTACCAGTCATTTTCTCAATGATTAAAATTCGACATAACTCATAATTATGGTGACACAATTTTTTCTTTGTATGCAGGTAGCTTTTCTGTTATTATTGACGTTAACGAAGAACGTTTAGAAAAAGCTAGTTAGTCAAATGATTTGAATGTCTATTACTTTTGCTATTTTAAAAATGATTGGAACTGTAAAACAGAAGATCCCGACAAGCAGTACTGAAATGTAGAGTTTTATTTTTTAATGGTTGTTTAATTTTATTAATGTTAACGTGAAAGGTAAAATTTTTAGATAAGTTTATTGAATTAGTCTTTATCCCATTATGTGGCGTAATTGTTTATGGTTGAAATTCGACCACAGAGCGTTCTTTTCTTTTATTTATTATGAACAGTACGTGCGCTATAGATGCAGAAAGTTTGTTGTTTTAAAAGAAGCTTTACAGAATTTTTAGTTTCGATTCAAACGTGACTGTATTCTCGCGAGAGCTGAGGATTTAAATCTTCGCCAGAACGATAAGCTTCAATGCGTTTGATTTATAGTTATTTACAACGTATTTAAAAATGTTTTTAACCTGTATTAGTTGACAAATTCTCTAAAAGGTTACGATTAGCCTTAGACGTAATTATTTATTAGTAGTCATTAAATGGACCGACAAGCATAGATCCAAAAATAAAAAAATATCCTTTCGGCGACCACATACGACTCGCACTTGGCTACTAAATTCCGTTATAAAGTTATTCTGCTAGTGACGGCTGTATTTATATAGTTTCTAAAAATCTATTTAACAAATTTCATTCATCGCCGCACACAATGTTTTAGAATGTAAAGACTTCTAGTATCGTTTAAGGGAAAACTTTCAATTAACGAGCTCAAAGGATTTTAATACGATGTTCGTTTCTTTATGATATTTTTTTTAAATAAGATAAGGTTTAGGTATAATGGAAGCTAAAAATTATATTTAGGCGTCCCCTTCAAATTTGTTGCAAAACGCTGCGCGGAGGCAGCGCGTCTGCAGCGCTTGGGCCGCGCTGTTAAATATTCGTAAATCCATATAAATAACAAATAAACACACAACCTCTCACCCTAAACGCATATACCATCTCTATTACATATTACAGCGCTACATCCGCGTTGCGGCCGCGCGTTAGTTCATTGATCGCCTAGTGACTGGGAGCACCAAATTATTTTCTTGACAATCTTAACTAATTCTAAAATTGCTTGTCACTGCAGCCTTTTAGTTTATAAAATTCAGTTTGTTGAGTTCAAATACATAATTACGGCAATGTTTTATTTTTTTTGTTTTTTTTTGTTTTTTGCCCAAAAAATCCTTTTTCGTTTTAATAGTAACTGTATATCATTGTGTAATGCGTTCTGTCTCATTTGCTCTTACATAATTTATGTGTCTGTCTCTTTTTACTGTCGTTTTTTCGTTTCATCAACTTTCAAATCACAACGTGCTAAAGAAGTTTTCACTTCAAAAACTACAGTTATTTTTGAGGAAATGTCCTCTAAGTATCAAATTATATTGGTACGCAACTATCATCATCAATCGAAACAAAATTGGTTGCATACGGCAGAATGAGCTCATATAAGCTTGCTGCTCCTATATCAATAAAAAGTCGGCAACAGTTTTTCGCTATAGTGAAATGGATTAAGTTTAACTTCCAACTATAAAACATTGTGTTCGTTCGTGCAAAATGTGAAAATATTTTTCAGTGATGTGGAGGAATACAATGGATGTTTTTGAGCGTGTTCCCTCACTCGACTGCAAAAAGTTGATGATGTTGTTCGATTAATTTTGTTCCAAACTTATACTTAAATCGATACTATGAAAAGTTTTATTTCATATCTACTGTTACATAACCGTTTTATCCCGCATTGTTAATTAATTACCTTATATTTCAATTAGAAATAGGCACCGGGTTACAGGGAAAGTCCTTATCTAGTCAGTAATATCTTCTCAATATCTGCATAATTTCTATTACTACATTATACTTACGATATACTTTTACTACACAATAATTTCTAGGTTTATCAACTTAACCCTTGTATATCTAGGTGTATCAAAATTACATTGCTCATATTTTGTACTCTTCCGAACGAATTTTGTGAAATCCTGTTCGAGTGCTCACTACTCAAAGGAATCTCTGTACGAAGTTTAATTTTTCTAGGTCCCTCATTTTCAGACTGTTATTGTCTGTCAGTTTGTCACGACTTTGTCTTTTTCGCAATTGACTTTCATTTGAGTATTGAGTTTCTACATGGTGCCTGAATTAAAGGCTTTGTGCTATAATTATCTCACTAATGATAGCACTACGCTTATAAAGACATGCGTTATGTACGAAATAAATAATGTTAAACAAAGTATGACGTTAAGCAGAACTCCGTTAATGTAGCGGCGATTTTAAACACGTGAATTTTAGTGATATAATTATAGTGCTATTATAGACCTTTAACCGCTAAGTAGGTAGGTATAATATGAATCTAAAAGCCCTAGCAAAATTGACAGACGTCAAATCAGATGCGTTAAAAAATGTTATGTGGCGTAGCTTCAATCTCGGACTAATTAAATCATTAATTCAGTTAATTGATTAATTAAACGGATTCGGATTTTCGCTTAATTATGGACATGTTCAAATAGATTGATTTAATAGATTGATTTCAGCATCAGTGACAGTTGTCGATACTATTCACTCTTGATTCCCCATGGGATCTTTGTTTTCAAGATAACTAGCTTGCGTTTCATACTTTTTAGGACTTGATTTTTCAGTAAACTGTTTAAAATTTTTAGACTAATTGCTTGTAACGGAACGTCCGATAAGTTCGGTTCACTTTTTATGCTTTCCCGTAGGATCTCATCTATTTCCAGGCATAAAGTAATGTGAATGTTCAACTAGTTGTTGTAGGTATTAAAAAATTTATAATTATTTTCCATTAAAGATGACCGCGGTTGTACGAGTAGTCGGGATTTTCCTTAGAGAGAGGGAATCTGAACTCCCCTAAGGGGCATGAACTCCAAGAGTGTTAACTAAGTAAAAAACATAAAAGATAATCTATCTTCAGATATCTTCTTTCAGAAACGATGATTTGAATGGGTGGCAAGGCGTTGAATACACTAAGAATTGCTCTGGTTACGGCCAGGTAATAGTTATGGGTACTATTTACAATTTAATTCTATACCAGGCAGCCCTATTTGATAGTTTCTGTGATAGTTGCCTTACATTAAGGGCATTTACATATTATCAACTACGTCACAAAGGATCTCCAATTAAATTTTAAGACCTTACAATTTTTCACACTCAAATCTACTTTACATTAGAAAATGTGAGCGAAGTCACTTTCTAAATGTAGATTGCTCTTCGCAAACATCATCCATACTATTTAACATAATGACTTTTCACATACATAATCGTCTTTATGATATTATGGCTTTATTATAGAATATGTTAACCATTTCCTTTTATAGCATTATGGGATATGCGCCAGGTTCCCGCTTCTTATGTGGGAGTATTCCATACCTTGAGCTTTGTAGAGTTGCCAGGATGCCAGGTGTGTGGTTTATACAAGATGTTTCGACTTCGCGGTTCTGGATAATATTATATTTCGATTAAGTTATATTTATGTTTACTATACACTTATTTTTATTATATTACATTTTTTCTCTCATTAAAGCTTCATTATCTTAAACGTTGTATGTATATTTTTTCAAGCGATAAACAAATATAAAAACAATTTTTTTGAATTTATAGTAAGACGATTGCGTAATCAGTAGCTTTATAAAACATTGTCAGTTAAACAAGTAAATGCATCAAAGCCTATGATGTCCGTTGGAATTTGTATAGGTACAATGTCCTGTGAAAATTGTATTCGGTGTGTGATAATTATAACACATAATATGACGTAACATAATATTATGTTCGCATGAATATTCAACGGTTTCTGCAGAATTGAGCTTCGTCCGCGGCATCGACAGTATAAGCTGCAACCACATACGACCATCAATTGTGTCGGCCCTAGCTTCGATACGTTACGTCATTTGTTACGCGAATCCCTACTATGTTTAGTGTTGTGCTGCCCTCATAAAAAAATCTGTAATTTTTCGTAAATTTTTAGTCGAAAGTTTTAGTTAAGATTTGTGTTATTGGAGGCTTTAATATAAGTGTACAGTTATACGGGAGGCAACCATTTGCCCTCAGGAGTAGCAACACATTTTTTAATTAACTTTTAGTGGGACAAATACTAACTGGACTACTAATACTTACTAACAGGAGTAACAGGATCAACGTGCACTCACAGTACTAACTTCGGTTGTCCCCTCATTAACGAATGAACAATAATTAATATTCTCGTTAATATCTCTCAGTTAATATCTATCAGTCTCGTTAAGACTAACTGACCGACTAACTATCTCCTCTATAGTCCTACTGGAATCCTACTCGTCCTACGCTATTTATTTTAATTGCGTTTATTTCCCATCACTACTATAAAATAGAAACCATCAGTGCGTCACGCGTGCTGATGAGCCAAAACCGCCTTTCAATCCTTGTGATAAGGATTAGGTATGTAGTTCGTAAAGCGATCTTTTAGACAAACAAGCAGTGAACAGTTAACCGGCAAATAATCGTCAATTAAACCGGGCATCGAACAAATCATTAGGTGAGTTGTAGTGATGACCGCGCGTTTGTTGTCTGTCGACGCGGCTATTAATTTTGAAGCTTCTAACGCATAAATTAGACGTTTTAATGGCCTAGTCTTTGGGTCACCGAGGTTTTCTCCGTGTTTATTATGCTTAGTTCATGACAATATTATTTGGGCACCATATAATGTGAAATAATGTGCATAATAAGAGATTTGTTATTATCAAATCAATGAAGTATGAATAATGTGTGTCTATCTCATCTAGGTGTGAGTGTTCTTCTCTTTAAGTTTTATCAATGGCGTCTACGAGATAGGGTATACTAGAGTAGGTGTAAAAATGATTGCATCCTCTGATAATTTCAAGCTTCTATTTTATCATTGCGTAACCCATTCACCAAACATTGTTTAAACAAAGTAATATCCCGAATATTACGGTTCGTTCAACAAACATTACACTATTGTCTTCGGATAATTTGACCCCATTAATCAGGGGCAAATCCTACGTTTGCTTATTGGTATTGAGTTACGGGATATGTTACATATTGTCGAATATATTACGAAGATTTTCCAGAATATTGTTTTGATCAGGGCTAAGGTATATATTTAAATACGTACATTCTACGTAAAATATACATGTCACAAAGAAACCAATTTAATTTAATGAAAAGCCATTTTAATTGGTAATGATTAATTACTTCAACTAATAACAAAAGTTTTAGCGAACAATGAAAGGGTTCACATAGAAGTGACAAAAGTTTTTAAAGGAATTTATCCAAGAAGTTATAGGATCGTTTTTGAAACTTTAGTTTTTGTGAAACAAAATATGTACCTAAAATTACTATTAAAATTATTACTGCTTGAATTTTTTTTCATAAAATATCTAATCAATTTGCCATCATGACCTGATATTAAATTGGACATTGAAAAAAATCGGAAAAAGAAAGTTTAAAAAAATAACAATCATTATTTTGACTGAAACACTGATCTTAGTCTGACCAATAGTTTAGTCTATAAGTTTTTAAATTTCAATAATTCTGTGATCAAAAAAAAATTCCCAATTTTAGGTTATTTCGAAAACAATCTAGGATGTAGTATAAAACATAGTGTTCCGTAATGTTTTTCGCGTATCAATGAAACACTGCTGATCGAATGTCCCAAAAAGGGCCAATCTCAATTTGGTGGGGATTAACACGACGCGTTGATCCCCCGATACGTCATTGTGAATCCAATCTGTGCAAATTGTAGCGATCCGTTTTGTATCCGACGCTGTCTACCTACAATAATACGAGGGATCTCATTGAATTCTCGAAAACATGTGACGCTATGTAAAGCAAAGGAAAGATTCTGCTGTATTATTAAATTAGTCCCGATAAACCAGAAACCTGAAAACGAGCCGATGAGAAGAGGAGCTAGGATGTAATTGGCACGCAAACATACAAACAAATCACCTGATCATAATGATAAGTAGCCACCATTGCCAATGGACATCAGAAACAATGAAGACATTGTCTATTCGATGCTAGCTGAAGAGAAGTGGGAAGTGAATGACTAGCCTAACTTTGACTGTGACCCATATAAAAACGTTTTCATGATCGATTTTGAATGGTAGGTGCTAGGTTGTGGCTAGCAATTATCATACTACAAACTCTGTCACCAGTAAATGAATTACAGCTACAGCCGTAAGAAAACTAAATGTTAGGACAATATTATAACCATGTCTTTAGCTCTGAAGGATATGCGTAAGAGGTAGAGTTGAATCCAAGGATGAAGTAACTGACATGAACATGTAAAGGGTACTTCCTATTTGTCTGGTAACAACTCATATTTTAAACAATGGTAATCATAAAATCAATTACGCCCCTTTACAAACAAAAAGTAAAATGAAATCGGAAAATTGGAAAAAACGATGGAACTTAAAAGTAAATTAATAATATATTTCCTCTGGATTGATGAAATATTTGTCGTCAGAAGAATTTAAATGCTTTCTGCAAGCGAAGGAATACAAAGCCATAAAATTGGGAATTCATATGATAAAAGTCGACAGCGTTCATAATAAAAATTAAATTCAGTGTGTGGACTTGTTATACGTGCAATTTACTCGTACTTTAAAATGCTTGATGTTATGACAAAAGTGGTTACTTCAGCTAAAATTAGGTAGCATATTCATTTGTGGGCTTCTTCAAAACTGAATTATTTGACAAACTTTTATTTCTTCCAGCAATCTTACACTGCCTGCCTTGTAAAAAGTTGGTCGGCTATCAAACTGACGCGCTCTAGAATTTTAGATGATCAGTTCGTTTTACCAATCTCACCCAATAACCTCGACGTTCGATTATTTATATGGAGCTGATATTTGGTGGAAGTACTTAAATGGGTACAAGAAGGCCCCTTGTACCCCCCTTGTTGCCCCGTGTGTTGAGGATATTTATATAAGTATATGCCACGATTTAGATATTGTCATATTTAGATATGCCACGCTTTAGTGACTCCCAAAATCCCCTCTTGAGCTCATTCACTATTACTTTAGAGCACAGTTTACAATGGTAACAGCACAGCAAATACAGTGGCATTTCCATAATTTTCAATACAGCGTCGACGGGCTAATTTACAACAGGTAATAATATTAGTGCCGCGGGCGACATGCATGCGTCATGCATAATTTTATTGCTTTTCGTAATCCAAATTCAAAAGCCGATGGGAGATACACAGCAGGGATTTACGTCAACATCGATCTGTGCAATATTAGTGCGTTTGTTCGTAAATTAAGCCTTGTGTTGGAAAGCGTGTTATTGGGAACCATTTCGTTATGTCCCGTGGTATTGATCGTCATTACCGCGTTGTTGCTTAGATTTCTGCAAATACTTTAATAATATTATGTAGAACTTTTAGGGTGAAAGAAAATTAATTGAAAGTAACACAAGCGTGAGGGTATGTTAAGCCTTGGCGCTGTTGTAATTAATAAATAATAAAATTGTTAAGTTACGTCAAAGATCTTCAGATGGCATAAAAAAAATTGGCACTTTGGGTTGACCACTAAACCCTCCACCAATCCACACTGAAGGAGCGTGATTAGACTTTCTCCGAGATGACGAGAGTTGCAAGTCTTTAATGGGATACAGCTAATATAAAAGTATGTTTATAACTGATAGTAGCATCTCCTTTACGTCGGGAAGCAAGGGATGCTCTCAAACGATACGAAAAGTGGATTGGTTGACTTCAAAGTTGCCACTCTTCTCAGTCCTTCGTGTTACGACAGCTGAGAGGCACTCGTCTTAATGAGCTCAGAGAACCTCGATTTTACTACAAATTAAATCTTGTTGCACTAAAAATGTATTTCAGTGCCAGTGTAAATAAGATTTCGCGGGCTTATTAAAAGTAGAATTTTATTTCTAGCTCTATTTTTAAACCTCGACGTAAAGATAGTGCTTTCATAGGTATATTAAATGTCTGCCTATGTATGTCTTTCTCTGTTTGTGTTCAGTGCTATCATTATGTCATTAAACTAATGTGTCGACCATGATCAGATTTTTTTTCAAGTTGACAGTAGTGAGATTGTTCTTACCTATAAATTGATTACGTTTTACGTTACTGCGTTAATTTAATATTAAGTTGAATGTTATCGTGTATAAGATACCTAATTTAGATACAATTGGAGAATTCAATGAAGTCAAAGAACAGAATGTCCCTAATCCCCAAGTCGCCACAGTCCTAAGGCGGTAGGTGATGGTGGCAATGCAAATCTGCTTGTTATTTTCATACCACAAACAAAAAAACCCTAGTTATGAGAGCGATGATGATAATGATAATATATTTAAATACCTTATTATAACTTTGTAGCTGTAGTCGGCTTTCTACTTTGAAACTTGTACTTCACAACTCAGTTATAAACGAGGCGTTTCAACAGTAATCAAATTTAACTGTACTCCACAACTCCGTTACGACGGGGGATTTTCAACCGTAATTCCTTCTGTTTCGCTGTAGGTTAGAAACTACGTCATCAGATGAACTGAAAATTACTGGATGTTCATAGACAAGGTTACTACTAGCTTCTCTTACTAACTCGGTTACTAACTTCTTGGAAGGCTGTGTACTGAGTCCATTCTTCTGCATTACGAACATTTCTAATACATTTATGATTCGTTCTATGAAAAACAGTTTTCGCTTACCTATAATATGTTCCTGTCTGATTATATTTGCATCTTCGAGTAATGAGTTTAAGGGTTGGTTTTTGAAGTGTAAAGTTTTACTTGATTAGGCACCATTTTACTTACCATCAGATGAAATTTTACTTAAACACTAACTTACTCAAAGTTAAAAAAGAATGTTAGTTAGACAGTAACTAAGATAAGTATATAAAAAAAATTAAATCTTGTGTCAGTCTTTTCTCTCTAAAATCGGCTTACTGAAAACAAAATTTGAGTTAATTCAAAAGTCTATGTTCTGCAGTGAATTATAAGATTAGGTGACCTGGAAAATAGCATTAGTTGACTTTAAAGTTGCTACTTTTCTCAGCCGCCGCGAGCGTGTTAGGAGGCACTTCGTCTTAATGAGCACTGGGAACGCGCTTATTTCACTTCAAATTAAATTTTCTTATGAACTTTGTCAGCTCGCTTTGACTGTTCTGTTGCTAATGTGCAAATCTGCAAATAAGACATTTCTAGCACGGAATTGACACGATACTGTCTTTATACTTTGGTAACGTAAGTAAGTAACGTAACGCAATTTTTATGTAACGCGGTGTAACGTTTTTCTATAAAACGTTACGAAACACCCAAGTAACCTTATAAACCTAAAAATGTTGCCATTATGCCGACTTAGAAGAATTATATTCTCTAGTTTTTTAAGTAAGCAAATAATGTTACGTAACGCGTTGTTCGACCCCCCTCGCAAGTGCGACGTACGAGGTACATAAGTATGTAACGCATTATAACATTTTATAATTGAACTTAAGATTAATGTAGTAATCTATCACTAGAAGATTGTGACTCAAATATCAGTTACTGCATGTATATGCCTCTCTTTCGAACACTGATGGTTGTTCATGTGCATAAGAGAGACGTAAATATCAATGAGTTACCTACGTCTTGTAGTCCCAGTAAATTAAGCAATAGACTTCCAGTAAAATTAAAATAACTGTATTAAGGATCTTTGATCTTGCAGTTACTACAAATGTTTTAATGTAATTAAATTTAGAAATTGAGTCTTAAAGGACGAAATGAGGAAAATCTAATTAATAAAATACCCTTTAATTACTGAGCGAGTAATTAGTAATCGCCGAGTGACAAATATTTTTTTCCGTGTTTCAAAAATATCCTTTTCCCATCTGATTCCTTAAATATCTATTTACATAAAGAATATGGAACTAGGCCACTGTGAAATCAGGACAGTTGTTTTTTGTGGGTATTGTATTAAAGATTTCTTGTTGATTTCGGATTTTGACGATACAATTAGGTAATGTAAATTGAAGTCGGGCATTAGTACATAGTAATGCTATTCTATTGTTATTTTAGATGATTCCGGAAAAAATGAAGCTACAGGTAAATCAATTTTATTAAAATTGAAAGTTGTGTCTCTGTTTGTCCGTATGTTTGAAAGAGCATCACGCCAAAACAGCTGATTTAACAGAACAATAGGTATGTGAAATAAATTCATATTCCTTAATCCAGGGCGTTACTTCGGCTTTATTATATTTAAATCAGTCCACTCTATTAAAAGTTACTATAATTTAAATTTTGTATGGGTCTTCTGTAACTGACGTGGCTGACAGATGCAGTCATGGTCAGCCATATTGAAAAAAAAATACAACAGTAGTAGTGATTTGTTTTAATCATATCAGGCAACAACTTGGCATGTTTCTTGCTTAAATAAAATTTATGAAGAGCCCTTATCTAGAATACGTTTTGTTTAGGGAAACGTTTTTGTTACTGCGGAATAACAGGTAAAAGGTATGCCGAAGCGAAGCGAGGGCGGATCCATTAGTGTTGAATATATTTTCTTTACGATATTGGGTTCCAAAAGTTAAAACTTTTCTTTTGACTGACAACGTACATCATGAGTATTATGACATATTCGTCTGTTTCAAACTCATCAGATCCCGCGAGTAAAGACGAAACTGGCTAAAGAAGCAAAAAGTGTTGGCAAGAGTAATAATTTACGCCGAGAACCTTTTAAATCGTAAACATCACCGCCTGCTTTGTTGCGAGTTGCGAGAAAAACCAACTTGTGGGGAGTAAGTAATGAAGTTTTAAGATTTATGCTTTTACAAAGTGGAGCTGTTTTGAACCAACACTCCTATCGTTGAGCCTCCTACTTCCCGTCTACTTGCGGTTTTCCTTCCCTAATGCAAACTTCGTACATACTACAAGTAACATTTTTGGCGGACCCGCATAATTTTACCATTCTAAATAAAATGGGTTCGCATTGCTATTTGCATGGTACTTGGTTGAAACTACGATGACAAGGGTTGTGTTATGAGCAGGAAATATCCGTTCTTTGGGGATATTTGTAAACAAATTGCATAGGACGTTGGGGTATTAAATATAAGCGTATCGTATATAGGTAATTCATTAAGCATAATTGTTAGTAACAAAATATTTTGATTGGGTTTACCAAATACATTTAATCTTTTAGTTGGTAATACGAATACCAATTATTTGCAGCTTAATTTGCTGTTGTACAAAACAATAAATATAATATTTACGTAGTATATTTTGTTATTGATGATGAATTGTGGTTCATATGGAAGCCAGTGATGATAAGGTCTTTACGGTAGTAGAAATTAAGTACAAACAGATTTCGTAAGATATTGCTGTTACATTGTTTATAATAATATGTATTGCTAACAAATTTCACTTTTACGTTAGAAATATTATTCCTATACTCCACCCGGTTCTTTCACATTCGCCAATAAGTACGTAGTACCGGTACAGCTATGAATATGGTCGTTTGTACCCAGAAAGAGCGTTCATTCGGACAATTTGATAAAATACGCCATGTTTTCCGTTTCATTGGCCACATTTCATTGCTGGATTAGGTACAATAATTCCCGATTTTTAGAGTTATGGCGCGGTTGTACCACGTACTGCTTTATGGTTCATGTTTAGCATAAAGGTACTATATGTGTTTCGGTGTTTTTGATACTTTAATTGTAGTTTTTGTATATTACAAAAGAGCTTATGTTGACTTTAGTTGCCAGCGATGTTCGAATTTTGACTACAGAATGGGTTACTTGTTCCTTAAATTGGTAAAATGATATAATGCCTAAAATAAATGAGTAGCAAAGTTTCGAAGCGTTATAGGCACAGGTTTATTGAATAGAATTGAAGGCGGTTTATTCGTTACTAGTGGACCCGTCATTGCTTCGCTTCGGTATATCTTTTAGGTTAAAAACTGTTGTATGTTTTTTCAATATGCCTGACCACGTCAGCTGTCAGTCACGTAAGTTAGAAAAGGCCCATACAAACTTTAAATTGTAATAACTTTTGATATAGTGGACTGATTTAAATAAAATATAGCCTAAAAACGCCCCGAGTTAAGGATTATTTATGTATTTGGTCCATTGTTCTGTTAAATTAGACGTTTTTATGTGATGCTCTTTCAAATATACAGACAAACAGAGCCCCCCTCAACGTTCAATTTTAATATAATAATATGTATAGATAGATTATCTACAGTGGTGTAGCAAATAGTTAAATTGAAGGAAAGCATAATATTTTGTCAATATAAGTCGAACGCTGCGGTAGATCCGGGGTCACACGTGACGTGACGCTACGTGACTCGTGACATCCGGATGATCTGGATGCGGTACAACTCTATCGTGATTTCTCTATTGAACTTTGGTATTATTCGATACAACATTATTCGATATAAAATTCGTAGGTGACATTTACGATTTTTCTTCGGTAGTTACCTACGTATATACTTTTCTTGGTTATTACTGAGATATGTATATACGTCCATTTATTTGGCAGGTTCTGTAGCTGAAGGTGTGTCTGTCAGTCTGTGGCGTTGGGTTTTTGGACTTAATTAAAGTTTTCTTTATATAATTGTCTGCTGAACCTTGTGTGATTCTTATCTTTGCCTAGAGAACAATAAAACTACATTATTTTGTTTCTTATAAATATGGATTTTACTATTATCTATCATCATTTTATTTATGGATTCCGATCACGAGATAATGCTTAGGAGATTAAATCCATCTTAAACATCAATGGATTCTTTTTTTATCCTGGTATTCGTCTAACGTAATCCCGTATTTTATTACACTACACAAAGTTCAAGATTCTGAGTAGCTATTTGTGCTATTATTAAATTCTTGCACGCCAAATGGACGGTATTATCCAGTAGTTTATAATTGTATTCGCAATTTTGACGGCCGCTCTGTGTCCCTAACTTTAATTCTACCTATCACTTTTCGCATAACCACGTCCACAGAGGGCCCGAAACTCCATTTCAACTTATAATTGAGTAACAAGTGGTGCAAGTGGATGTGTGGCGTACCTTCATTCATTAACATCTCCGAATAGCCCAGCATCTTGTTAACTCATGGGACTGCTCGCTACCCACAATTCTACAACAAATTAAACCTCACTACGTAATATGAAGTAATTTTAAGCCGCGTATGTCTGTTGGACACTCGGATTAATTTGGAACTAGTGGGAAAATTGCTTTGTTTTCAGTTATGGATTTGGTGTTTGAAAGTTTTGTCATGTTCTTTTTGAATGTTTTAAAATTGTATGTTGGCGATCTGTATGACACAATAGTTATCATTTCATACCCATGAAGTAGGTTCCGGCTTCGATTCCAAACGAAGCAAATATTAAAATAGAGCCCGATGCGTTTATTCATTTATAAGAAACTAGCTGTTAGCAACTTAACGTAATTAGTTAGATGGGTGACCGTTACAGATATTTTTTTGAGGAGGATAAAGTAATCAATATCAGATGAGACAAATTATAAGCAATCGTGAAAACGACACTATTAAATTAAATATTTATAAAGCTCTCAAGAATCTTCGATCTTAAAAATTAAAAAAAATACTGCATCAAACGAACACACAGAGTGACAGACAGATAGGTAAATTTTTATAGCACGCCAGTATTTACCTACGCATCTTTAAAAATAAGTTAAAACAAACTTCCCTCTCATATACCTATTACGTGTACGTTTAACTTCTGTCGAATGGAGTGCGTTTAACACGATAAAGTTACACGTTTGTAATTAACTTCATGTATTAACAAAATTTCATTATTCCTTGTTTCAATTACGTCACCCTTTGAGTGTTAATAACACGACGGCTGCTTTTAAAGTACCCACGTACAGTAATGTAATAGAATTTGGGGTTTAGATTTAAAAGTACATATTACATTAAACTTATGCATTTCGTTCTAAACCACACGGATCTTATGGCTTTTTTCAAGTGCTTTTAAACAAAATTGAAATTTAGTTAAAGGATATTATGATATTGTGTTTCATATAATATTATAACTAAAATTTGGAGTCTTGAAATTCGAATCCCGCCGTGCTAGTCGGAGCAAAATATTCCAATTTAAATTTAAAATCATTGAGTCATGCGTCTATTTTTCCACATATTTATTCGCTTATGAACAACATAATTTTTAATTTACCTCTGTTTCACAAAGATGCTTTATTACTTTTGAGGATAAGATACTCTTTAATTCTTCTTTTAAATAACATCAACTGCCTTGTTCATAATAATTTTTTAATACACCGATGGTGTGAACTTACGCTCAAACTATTTCTGGGGTTATATTGAATTCAAAGATATTGAATTAATGTTTAGTTCCTGTTTACTCTGTGTTTATTACTGAATCTTATTAAACTAGAGAAAAGACATGGATTAAAGTAAATTAATCTTTATAAATAAAAGGGTAAATTACTAATTACGGTGTAACTGGGCACGGTTATTGGTGTCAAACACATAAATCCTGAGTATCGGTTACAGTTTAAATTACAGGTATCAGTTACTCGCCTTTGTGGAACCTCTTAGAATTTTGATAAGAAAATTACCAAAGACAAACAAATTCATTGGCGTCAACGTAATTAAACAACATATTGCGTATAAGTAAATTATGGTAACCGATTCTAATATCATAACGGCATTAGTTACGTGGCTGTCTCTGTTTAAATTTATGTGTTACAATTATAAACCCTGTTTGTTGTTCTTCACGCATCTGCGTTGATATTACGTCGACCCGTTTACAGGAAAATTAATATATTGTTTTGAAGTTCTGGTTAAGGTTTCAGTTAAGTTTGTTTTAAGTTGAAACTGTAAGTCATCTCCAGTGATATTGTATTTGAATTTGCATTCATCACTCCTTTTGACAAAAGGAAATTAATTAGTCTAAATTCACTCAACTTTGCGTAATTAACCATTTTGTTTTTAACAATCAATTCTTTGCCCTTTCACTTTAAGACATCTGTTTCATAAAGTTTGATGAATAATTGAATGTTTTTATCTTACTACGCTTCGTTCCTGTCTTTGTTACATAGTTACTCGTATATTGAAGACTACCTTATTTATCGGCCTTTTTATTAATGCTTTCGATCAATTTGAGGAAAATATCGATGTTTATAAAATTGAATGTCACTGTACTCTATGAGTATGGTCTTTATGGCGGTTGGAAGATCAGAATTGTTTAATTTTAATTTAATACAAATTATCACTAAGATAACATTAAATTGTTTAGTCTTAATCAATTATAGATCAGGAGTTGCAGAAATACTAACAAAGAAGTTATAGTAAATAGTAGTAATAGTATTTATTGAGTTAAAGTTAGCAAATATTTTATTAAGAACCTTGTTCGTGTTAGTACCTATAGATATAGCTCGTAGAATCTGTCTAGCGATATATAAAAGCAATAAATACAAGGCAATAAAGAGGACCTTTTCAATCTAAACAATAAAATTAAATTCGTCTGGGAGCTTGTAATTGTAGACACAAACAAAAGAGCGAATCTAAAGAATTTAATTTGCAAATTGATAGTTTCACGACCTGAAGTTGCTGGACTTTATTTATTTTATTTGAATTTTTTGGGAGAAGCAGTAACTTTTTAATAATGAATTGCTTATTTAGTAAAGCGGCCATTTAGGACGAAAATTAAATAGAAGTTCTATATTTGGGATATTTGAAATTTATTTCTTTAAATGCCAAAGGATGAAGCGAGACACTCACCAAGTCATGATTCGTCTTCAGTACAGCTCAATAATTACCTCACAGATTATATTATCACTGTCATTTTATTACCGCGTGTAAAATGTAATGGAATGAAAGGTGTTGCTTAAATCTTGACACCCTTTATAGCTTTAGCGACATCTGAAATCTTTACACGTATTTTATTTGTTCTCGTGAAAACTCTAAATGGTTTATTTCCGGAAATCGTGTTTATTTGTTAGGTTTAGGAACGTGACTGGCGATCTGAGTGTATGTACTTACTCTTTCTTTAAGAATCTTCTCAAAGACATTCTTTTTATGGACAGAGGATCATGCATCTTTCTATTATGAGCAGGAGGTGATCTTCTTCGTACTATGTGTTGACGAGACACTTAAGAACAATTGAGTTCTTATAGTCTCAATGTTTAATAAATACTTAGAGTAATACAAAACAATAATTCAGAATGGTGAATTACATAAATTTAGACAATACAATTAAATTACATTACTCGGCAAGCTACGGCAAGGAATCATCATTAATGTTGAGCAATTGCCGACGTTGATGGATGATGTCACAGCTTGCAAATTGTAAACTTGCCAAATGTTTCCGTAGGTACCCACAACTTGATCCACTTTCACCAAATTTTTCGACATTGATCCATTGTTTCTGTTACCAAACTTGTTAAAATTCCCGACGTATGAAAATGACTAGTAAAATTTACTCATTGTTAAATCTCTTTAGATTTTGCGAGCTATTTCCCGCGCTTTTGTTACATGAGTAAGTGTTAATTTAAAAAGTAAGTGGGATCAAAATATTAAGTTACTTAATAGATTAATAGTAGTATGACGTGTAGCGTGTAGCGTGTAGCTAACGTTGGATTCGAAAACAATTAATCAGACTGGCAGAATCCTATATATGCCATAAAAATAGCCACACAAATTGATATAAAAAGATGGACACTTAAATGGAATACAAAGGTCACCAGTAATAAGGAACTTAATAATCTTAAAAGCATCTCATCAACTTAATAATACTCTAAGTAATACAATAATAAGACGACGGAAATTGCGCAGACTCCAATGGATGTCTCAGTTGGAATTCAGGAAATAAACTAAATAAAATAAACACTGAGGATTCATCATAATAACCAAACGACCTTGATATTGCAACAGTAAATAATATCTTTCGTTAAAAGGGCGCTTTTATCACCACCCTTTCGTTTTATGCTTCGATTATGTAATTTTTACGACCACTTCAAAGCTTTTCTCTTATTTTATTGCCGAACAGATTTAACTGTTTGTAAATAACGCTTTGTGCGGGTTCGAATGGGAATATTTGAAGTATTCTACATTTTTTTAGTACCATCTGTTTTTCAGTCAGTTCTAAATATTAACGATCAGAATTGATCTTTTACGTATTTTTTTTTTAATTACAAATTTTTAAAACAAACATTTTTGTTTACGTTATTGAGATGTGTTTGTTTAAAAAAAACAATATCGATTTCTTTCCGATCCTTTAAAGTTGATTCACATGAATATGATTCCCTACGTGGATCGATACATTTATCCCTAACTATTTGGTTACGATTATAAAATCTATTCAATTCAAAAGATCGGGCATCCCTAGTCTGTACTGTTTACTTGTTTTCCTAATTCTTTTTCTCGTCAAGTGATTAAAGTGTGCAGTGCCAGTAATCAATTTATATGTGCCAGCATTTCCACAAGTGCTTGTAAAGCAGTACGAAGCGCTCGAGGTAATTTCGGTTCTAACTCGGCTTAACTTGCAAGACGTGCATGAGTTATTTAATCCAAAGACTTGTCGCTCAGCACTTTATCGTTCATTACGAAGTAGTCCGCTATCTGTAACTAGAGACAGTTGTACAAAACTGGTACGAGTAAACTTTAACACGGATTTAAGTAAAGGTTTTAGGCAGGTATACTAGTTAGCCGTGAAGTGTCATGAAGGGAAGACGTATAGCAAGTACTGCAAGTGTTTTTATTAATTAGTAAGAGATTGAAAGTTAATGTTTTTGCTCAAAAATAAACAGACAATTACCTACAACAGCGTTAAAATTGTATAATTTTTTTTGTTTAAAGTTACATGCATACAGATACACAATACAGACCTATGTAAGTTTAATATTTAATTTTATTTAACTAAGGGCAGATTTGAAATTTCTACGACTAATATTTTCCTATCCCTAATCAAAATACAAATGAAACAAATTTCTTCTAATCAAAAGCACTACAACAGGGGAATGACTAAAAGCAGTTGATTAAAAATCCGACAATAAGCCTTAATCTACTTAATTCTCAAGATTTATGGGCTTGTAGCTTTTAGCATTCTGTTAAGCCAAGGGACTGACAAGTTTAGACCCAACTTGGGTGTAAACTTGTCATGACCTGAATCCTGAGGATTTGCTTGTTTTAGATTTAATTACAAGAGTGTTAAGTTCAACTAAGAGCTATGGGAATACATCTGAGATTTCTTGACATAAAACTAAAATCACTAGTCCACAATTACGTACAACTACTAATTACTTACTATGTAGTATAAAATTATAGTACTCGTAAGACGAATTAGATACTACGCAAGATCGCCTTTTAATTGGTATTGGGTACGATTCCCAGTAAGGAAAATTTGATTGCTGTATTTAAATTTTTATTCTTGTTCTGAGTGTGTGTCTTCTATTTGCGTTTTTCACGACTCCCAAGATACAAAATTAAATGTAAATGTGAGATTATGACAGTGAACCATTATTGACTATACAGTGGCATACACTGGGCCTAAACTCCAGTCTAGATAATACGAGTATTGTAACACCGCATCGGCATTGGCGTATCATGATTGCATGCGTGAACGGGTGATGATACGCAATTATGATAGGCTGTGACGATTGGTCGGGTTCAACACGCGATAAGACTTGTTTCATCACGAACCGGTTCTGGTTTGATTATTATTAAAGGATGGACCGATAGGGCCTCGCAATGACTCGATACTAGAGCTTGATATATTGCTACAAATTGAGGTATGAAAATTGCTCGGGTTGCGGGAAGATGTGGGCTCTTTGTGTGTTTTCTCCTGTCTATCTATGGAGAATATTCTGAAGAACTGTTTAGGTGGAATCCTGTGGGTAGTACCACAGATACCGCATAACTCGACGTAAAACCAAGATTCACTAATACCACATGTTTACCTGGAAAGCTCTTTTTTTGTATAACTTCCTACAATGGTGTTCCAACATTGCTATGACATAGGGTCCTTCAAGAACTGGTCCAACGATTCCTTCTTGACTGGCAACGTATTTGTAGTCCTCAAATATTATAAAAGTGAAATAATATCATTGTTACTGCGTCATTTACGTTTGAAACAATGGGCTTTTGGTACACTAAAGTAAAGTTATTCAAGAAAGGCTTGCAGGACCCATTTATCTTCACTTTGTAGGATCAAAACGCTGGCACTATTTTGTAGTATGAATTAGTAAATGGAACAATGTTGTTGAACAAACTAGTTAAGTACAATGACGTAGTAAATATGTATATAAATGGGGTAATATCTTATTAGGGATCTGTACCCGACGGGTGTCTACGAGACGCTCGTCCATCTGATATTACGTAATATCATTGTATCCCTTAAACCTTAACAATAACTTGCAAATTCTCATACAACATAATAAGAACCAGCAAAATTATCGACGTATTTAGGTGGCATAGAATATTAACCTGAATCGTAGGCTGGCAGACCAGGGTGTCATATTTGCGTATGTTAAGGCTCACTCAAAGCTCTAAAGCAGTTGTATACCTCGTTTGTTTCGTCGTGATATAAAAGGTAAACAATCTTGGCACAACTTTTATTTATTTCATTAATTTAAAAAAATATTTAGAAGTATACAGAAATTTATTTTAACATTAAATTATTGTTTATTATTTAGTTTTTTTTAATTTGTGTCTGTCTTATTTTTAAATTGATAATTACAATAAAAAGACAGTGTAAGATTGTTTATATCACGACGAAAAAAACGAGGTATAGGCGTCAACACCGTGTGGTCTTAGTGGGTTCGAGCACCTATCCACCTTCTCCTAGCTGGATGGATGTGACGAGGATCTTTCTGCAAGTTAAAAAAAGGGCTCACTTATAGTTTTATTTATCAATTCAATTACTTATTAGTTATAATATTACCGGTATTATTATCTTTATGTAAAGCGTGCGTGGGTTTTGATATTCCTCTTGCTTAAGTCAACCGCTTACACATTATATTTTTACCAGAGGCGACAATTAGTCTTTTAGGGTATTTAAAAAAATACACACTCACCACAAAGTTCACTGGCTCGGGGTATCTATTGTCAGTCAGTCAGTATGTCAATTTAGTCCGCAGCGAAAAAAAACAGGGTATACGTAAATGATGCTAATTAAAATAGTCATTATACAAGTTCGTTAACAATAATCACATATGATCTGCGTTCAGTTTAAACCACAAACGATGAGTTTGATTAACTAACTGATGTGCCTGTGTTCTGATTTATCAGAACTGTGATTCTATCGTACCGTTTTGACAATTGAGTCTAATTGCGAATGTTTTATTCATAACTTCAGCTTTGAAACGCTTTTGAAATAATATATCAACTTTGTTGTCTATATTAGTATTATGAAGGCTTTTATGATGGTTACCAAAGTCCTGGATTTAATTCCCAATGAGACAGAAAATTTTATGATGAATTTACATTTCTGTTTTCTTTCTGGGTCCTATCTTTATATATCTGTGTTATCCATGTCACCTGCAACGCATATATTTGTATCCAAGTGTGAAACTACTACTGTGCAACATTATTTATTTGTAATTATTATTTTAAAAATACCTGGTGAGTTATTTTTTATTAAGTTGTTACAGTTACAAAAGGTGACGTATAAAGAAAATGTTCTGCAAGTACAGTTATTCAAGTCACATGTTTGCGAGTAAATGCTTCCATGTTCAAACATAATGTTATTTGCATATATTACAAATTAGAACACAGTTGCCACAGGATTTTACCCCTAAACCCCACTTACTGCAGTCCATTATCCCACCGCAGTTTGTAATTAAGTTTTGTTAATTGTTTTAATGGTTAAATTGTACTAATGCATCCTGTTCTCATTGGCGAAATGGACTCTAAGAGATAGTAACAATAATATAAACATTTCTGCTGAACAAGAGTGTAACCCGTAGGAGAGTTGTGTTGCTAAGGGAATAATTTTGTAACGATGTGTTATACTTTTCATTAACTAACAATGAAGACAAATCAAATGACACCTTACAGTATAGGTACAGGTAGACAAAAATATAAAATAGATATAATAGAGTATATAGATACTAGCAATCGCCCGCGGCTCCGCCCGCGTAATTTTGCCTTCTAAACAATTTTTTTTTTTGCTGCTCTCCTATTCATCTTGGCGTGATGTTGTATAGCCTATAGCCTTCCTCGATGAATGGACTATCTTACACTAAAATATTTTTTCAAATCAGTCCAGTAGTTCCTGAGATTAGCGCGTTCAAACAAACAAACAAACTCTTCAGCTTTATATCAATAGTATAGATTTTACAGACATACGGACGCTTAATAAATATGACCTGGCGCAGTGGGGTAAAATATGGGTATATCAAGAAAGCCATACCTGCGATACCCTTATAACGTAAAAGTAATGAAGTAAAAATATTCTTATCAAGCAACGCATTATTCAAGTTGACATTAATGTTTGTTATATTAATCCCAACAAGAGGTGTGTTTGTGACAACCCAATCAACTGTCCGATGTGTTACGTCAAACACTGTGGAATTAGCTTCGCGGGTGGAATGGAAATTTGAGTAACGCTGAATTAAACCCGTTTACTTTAGACTTTAGATCGACTGTGATGTGGTCGGACGCAGTTCATTATGCGACGAGTGAATTTTCGAACTTTTTAGGGTTTACTTACTGAAAGGTCAGTTGTATTGGCGCCATTTTGGGGTGCTTCGGTATACAATTTGGGGCGCAATTTCAGAGTAATGGTAACAAATTATAATTAGTACCTAGATCTGTCATTTCTTAAATAGGTACTTCGTTAATTCTGAATCGAGGGAATTTTCTTTCAGTAGATCTAATAGTTAATTTGATCATTATATAGTAATTTTATGTAAGCTAGTAAACTACGTGTTCTAAAGTTTAAAGAAAGGATGATTCGTTAGATTATTTTTCTGTTTCAAATAATACAGCTAAACATTATTATTAAAAATTATATTAAACCCAGAATATGATACCATTAGGTTTGTGTGACAAAAAATTCTAAACATTAAAATAGGAGCTGCATGGAAAATATGACACAATTTTAGCTTTATCTTTAGAACAACTGCACTCCAACATTTCCAATTTTGCGCCGTGCAAAATTTGATATATTACAATACCGTTTCAATATATCAAAGAATATTACAATTTACGCGAATATGTTGAAATAGAGGTGATATTTCTCGTTTTATGATATTGCACACTGTACTTAGTTGCATTTGAAGCGAAGCTTTGTAGTACCATACAGCTATTTGGAATTTTGGTACCACCTGGAAAATTTAAATGATTTCTAATATTCGATAGTTGTTGTTTCATTATTAAAGAACATGGATATGATACATATAATATGACATACTTTATGCCATTATGTTTATAAAGCATTTTGTATATGACAAGAGTCAAGTTACAATAATGCATCTGCATATATAATCTTTGAAAACAATCAATTTCTGGTCCTTCGAGCCGGATATGAACCAGCGATACTACAGAAGCAACCAGTATCAAAACTCATGTAACATAATTATCGAAGTTTATGTCCCTTACGAAACTAATTTTCAACCAACCAGTGATGTGATGTATACTATTACCGCAATTAGTTCGACAGAACATAACATGCGTCACATATAATACACACGGTACAACTTCACGCAGCTCAAATTGGGTTTAATTTAGCCTGGTAAATTAATTTACTGCCTAAACTAGTCTAATAGATATACGGTACAGGTCTGATGAATTAGATCATGGTAATGGACCGCAAAGGGCGAACGTTTAGAAGAGGTTATGTTGTTTTTAGACAGAGAGATTCTGAATTTGATTTCAGTTTGAATTGATATTGTGATGGTTTTTTTACACCATTAGTGTATTTCGTGCTCTATCTCTCAATATCTTTTAGGCTCTGGGCTAGGCTTTTAGGTTATTTATGACCCCTTCTTCCTTTCGTATATCTCATCTATATCTATACTTCTATACTAATAAATAAAATTGAAGTGTCTGTTTGTAATATTAAAATAACCGCTTTAAACTAAATGCATACGTATGTATACACGATACACATACCGAAATGACATTTAAAAAAATTTTTGTCTGTTTGTCTGTCTGTTTGATCCGGCAAATCTCTGAAACGGCAGGACCGATCTTGACGGGACTTTCACTGGTAGACAGCTGATGTATCAAGGAGTAACTTAGGCTACTTTTTTTTACTTTCGTTTCGGCGTGGGTTTCCCGAAGCGAAGCGAGGGCGGGTCCACTAGTATACATTAACGGTGTTAAGACTAGTCTCTACTTTCAACGTACCTCCTATATCCATTAATTCAAAGGGTGCAGAGAGACGAAGCTGCTTTGATAATAATTTTTTAATATGTTTTCTTAAACTATTTATTCCAACACTCGATCGATCAACGTCCGAGGCAGGCACCCAACAAAAATATTTACGAAGTGCGGCTGAAAAATATTAATGATATGCTCGGAAGTATTGACAGAGGATACATTTTAAGAAATTGCATTACTTCAGTAAATAAAATGGCTTTAGAGAATGGTATGGATTTTTATGCAGTTTTTAAAACTGGGATACAAATAGTGCTGTAATAAATAAGAGTTTCATATACTATCAAGACTCGTCGTAGGATAGAAGCGTGGCGAAAAAACAATTATTTTTCGTGAATGTGAACTTTAAAATGAAATATTTGACGTCGGATAAGATATCGATGAATGATGATATGAACGATAAATGATGGTATGAAACTGAGACGGCACCCAACGTTTTAAATACGATTAGTTTGTGGCTGAGTGAATGCACGGAGACCTCAAAAGACGAGAAATTTATTTGGCAAAATTTATCCCGCAGGGAAGTGAAGCAGATATATCTTAATAATCAGGCCGTAAGGTTTTTCTTCTTTTGATTTATTGTTTATCTACAATGACATATTATACTTATGTAAGTCTCAGGATACATAAATTTGCGGAGCGTGAGCGTAAAAAGGTTTGGGCCCATAAATAAAACTCATATTGTGTTTTCCAATCTGATATCTCGTAGTACTAGTTGATTGTTTGGGGGTTGATAATAATTTTGGATGGTACATGTTTACATGAAGATCGTAAAAACAGGAGTAACGTGAGAGAGTGTTATGTTTCCATTCTTGTTATTTTGGAAGCATCCACTCTTACATATAACTGATGAACGACAGAAGGATAACAAAGAAATATTGTGATGAGTAAAGTAACATTTTTATCAAAAGGTGCAAGTGTTGCTTCGAAAAAAATCAGTATAAAACGGAATCAAATATAATAGAACTAGTAGTGAAATCAATGAGGGAATTAATAAGTTTAGTTGGGAAGAGTCTTTTAGACTTAGATTAAAATGTTGCCACCTATTGCATCAAGTGGTTCATCTATGACAGCATTAAATTGAAATTAAAAATACAGTTTCGTTTCAATATTAACAGCAATAGAAAAAATAATTCAGAACCAAAATATATATGCCTCATAACGTTATTAGCTGTACATATAGCTTCTGTATATGATTGAGAACTTAAAGGAAATACCTAATGCACGTCTTTTATTACGGCTTCCACTTTAGCAAATGTACGGATCAGCAGTGCTAAGCAAACAGGGTCATTGCGGTGTCGGTCGTATATCCATTCATTCCCTACGAGTTAATTGCACCCGCAAAGGCTATTGTCGAGTCGCGCCGCTGTTCGATAGGGAAGTACTGTTTGAGTGAAAGTCATCATTGTTACGTTGAAAGAACCACAGCTGACAACAAAACAGGGACTGTATTTTGTGACAATACTGTTTCATTCAGTTTCTTTTTTAAGTAAATAAACAGTACCTAACGAAACGACCGCTCTTGGATTTCTTGGAACATGGGCATGCAAAACAAATATGACATAAGCAGGACATAAACATTTATCCCGGCCGGCAATCGAAACCGGAAACCCTTGTTACTTGACTAGGAGGCCATCAATACTATTAAGATCTAAGTACAAAAATTTGTGTTTTTTTTTAAATTATGAAATAGCATTTGGTAAAAGATTGCAAAACAAACTGCTTTTCCACCCCTTTTTTCTAAAAACCCAGTTGAATAGTATCCTGAAAATACACTCATGTTATGATGCGAATATTTTACATTATAATGAGCAAATTGCATAAATTACTATACAGATTAAAGTCCACAAGGAAACTTGAGATTAAAACCGAGAAAATTAGAAGTGACGAAACTAATTTCCGGACAGGTTAAATGCCAGAATCCTTGCCATTCTCTAAAGGAACCCGAACACGAACAGCGATTCAAAGCATTTTGGCATTTGAGAGCATTTCATTTAAAATTGAGTTCACAATCAAAGAGACAAAACAGCAATATGCTGGGACCATAGTTTCGTTCTAGGCAGCGGTACCCGGTACGTAATTGAATGGAGTTTCACAGTTTCACATTGAGTCGATTGTCGTGTCGTGCCGCGCTGAGGACTGGTGTTAATAGAATGCATTGATAGCGCTTGTCACCACGTTGCCTTGTTTTAGTTTGCTAACTTGTAGTAATTGCTCCTTCCTCTTTATATTTACTTATTTATTCGTTCTTTCACTCATTCATTAGTTAGTAAGATACAAGTACTCAAAACTTCTTCCGTCCTCAAAAGATTTGATTAGCAACAGTAAGTATTACAGAATGGTAATTGAGTTCCACGTGAAACGTAAACGATGGTGCTGCTATCTGTAAAAACCTTGCTTAGCCCCTATAAATTATGTGACGTTGATTGCACGCAATGGGTCGTTAGCGTGTCGTGACCATGTCGTTACTCTGTCGGATCATTATACCGTTAATGCAGTTGCCTGACAATACGTTGTCGGTTAACTTATCGTTTACGATCTTGATATTAAATAGTTAAGTTCCTTATTAGTTGAATCCAGTATGGTTGTATATAAAGTAAAAGCGAGGTTTTTTCACAATTCACTTAGCTGAAAGTATTCTTGGTTCGAGAAATACATAATTTGGTTTGGCTATACCTATTTATTTTGATTGGTTATACATATTTATCAAGCCGACAAACTGGCAAAATTAATTCCTAAAAAAAATGTTTAGGGTATCTATCTCCCAACCTGAAAACTAAGGATGAAATTTTTATCATTCGCTGGCCAATATTATTATTTAATGGTCTATTTAATTTACTCCTGATAAAATTTCTGTTCCTTTCAGTAAAAACATGACTCACATTTTCTTCTAGTGCCTCACTATAAATGTACGAAATGGTAAGTCTTTATGTATTTTTAAGGTGTTTTAAACGAAAACATTTAGTTTTAAGGGTACCGTGGTACCTTCGAATGGGCCCGCATAAACGTAAACCGGGCCACAAAAATGTAATATGATCATTAATGTTTTACACCCAAAAGCTTTTAGCCCGAATATAATATTTTGTTGCATCACGTGGTTTTACAGCGTTACAATTTTTATAGCAGGTATCGTACCACATATTTTTCATGGTGTACCTACTCTCGTTTTTGATCTGTTTTTTTACGAATACTTTTTATTAAGGGAAGAGTAAAAGGTGCAGGGTGTATTTAAAGCAAAATTTAGGTTTATGAATAAGAAGAAAACAGTACCTATATTTTATGTAAAAAAAAATCCTAGCATCATGATCTTGACTACTGAACCAAGTTATTTGTAAAATGTTTTTAAAATACCAGTTATTAGTGAATGATGGCGTGGAGGATAAGTGGAGATCTCCGCCAGGCGACGTCACTTGCCTGGGAACCGCGGCTCGAACGCTAACTTCGGGCCATTATACTATATATGCAGGGATCGTAGAATGTTTCGATACCGCGATCTAGGATAGCTCATCTGATTGGCCATACTTCGCGACGATGTGTGTGACGTAATGTATTGTCATCGGTCGCTTTCTCAGTGTGCGTGTGGCGTGTTCAGTGTTTCTATGTAGGGAGCGCGCTCATGTTTCTATAGGTGGCGTGCCCCTACAATGGTGTCGCTAGCTACGAATATATAACAACTAGCCGCTATAAATTCAGCGAAGCAATCTGCATGCAACGAGTCTTTGTCAAGTCGTGACCATGTCGTTACCCTATTGTACCGCTATCCGTTAATTCAATTTCCAACGCTGTCTATTTCCTTATAAATTACCGTGGTAAACTAAAATAAAAAATGGTTTAAACAGTAAGTCAAATAAGGTTATTTATAAACAAAAATGAAGGTTTGTTCACTCTACTAATATCCCACAAAATCAATTAAGCTTTAATGAACCAAAAACTTAAACATTACCGTCCTTTTTCCTGAGCATAGCGTGTACACCTCACGACCACGCGGCCGTCTGAATGAAGGATAACGACTGGAGTTCGGATATTTATGACTAACGAGCCTATTCACGGCGAAGCGACGCTAAATGGAGATTTATGAAACAGAAAATGGCGAAAAACGTATGTCTTGAACGTCTTTTGTAGACGGTGAGGAACTGAGGGAGGATATTCGGGGGATTTTTTGGATCAATTTGACGTTAACTGACAATTCTTTGGTAAACTAGTTGATTTGATTAAGGAAGTCGTTTATTTTGTGTTCTAAGGATTGTTTATGAAAGACTTATCGTCCCAATGTTTACTAAGTGGAGTTCGACAAATATTGATCCCTAAGTATGTAGGATTATAACTTTTTTGTAGTGAAACTTAGCTTTCGATTCGTGTAACTCCCAGCATAAGAAAAGGGTTAAAGCTATCAGTACTTCCTGGCTAAACCTTAAACGAATTAATAAACCAAGTATTAAATAACCATATGTTAATAATTGCCTTACAGATGTAACATGACCGCAGACTGCGTCAATTAAGGGTATCAGATAAAATTCAATAGGAAACAGTTGTTCTAAACTGCCGACCCCTGAGCCGAAAGGGCCAGATTTGCATTTTATTAGCATGAGATCGGAATAAAAATGTGTTTATTCTGGACTGAAAGCGAGATGGCCATCCATAAAGAGATCCCGGACAAAGCGCTCCTACTCGGCATTCACGTTTCATAATCCATTTATTGTTCGCGATATCTCCGAATGTTTAGACGCTCGATTTATTGACCGTTGTCGTTCTTTTTACTGATACTTTATTGCGGTGGGTTCTCGATATCTCGTTCAAGTTCATCCGCATAATAATCAGTAAGTTTGTCATGTTATTTGGTCCAATATTATTACAGAAACGTTATTGATTTGTGTTGTGGTTTTTACTATACGGTAAAGCATTGGTGTCTTGTGCAATAATTATGTTTATTTATTTATTTTACATTTACTACCAATGTTTATATGACTATTAAAAACAAAAATAGCATTAAAGTTATCGCAATTATGATGTCGTTTCTGTTGGCGGCAAAAAACAAAAATACATTTCTACGTTGATTTAAATACAGGGTGGTAGCTAAGTACTCGTATCTATTTTTCCAACTTTGTGAATTTAAACAAACCTTTAAAAATCTCAATTATATAATGTGACTGTATAAACGGTACAGTAGTTATATGTATGTGTAGCCAAATCTAGCCGGGGTCTTTGAGAGTTACGTAAATATTTATTTGCCGCGATCCTTTGCTTAGACGCGCTATCCATCAATGTCTGATAGGAACACTTATTTCTAAATAATGAAAAATCGCAGTCTGGTGAAAAATACTGACTACCAATATATTTCAGACTTCCAAATAGAGTCTTTTGACTTCTGCTATACCTTGACTTCTATTATTTTATGAACATTATGAACGTATACAGATCGACTTTAAAACCTATTTATAGAAATCTAAAATTATTTAAGTGAATTATATTATTTATGGATTATAATTAAGTGAATTATATATTAAATAACTAAAGTATATATAGCACTCGTACAATTCTATTCCACGCGAAAAAACTGTTTTAAACATATTGATAATTGGATGTCTAAATGCTTGAAAGATTTTTACTCAATCACGCCAAAACTATTAAAAGAATTAAAATAAAATTTGACGTACCTTTTTCAGGATAAATATAAGTACACATAGGATACTAATAAATGTTACTACTTATAGTGACTTTGAAATTATAGCTTATCTTTTGTTTCTATTATTTACATGCACTTTTAATTTATCTCTGAACTTAGTGTCTTTGTATCTGTTCCTAACAAATGTTTACTGCATAAACTCCTAAACAAATGAACCGGTTTGATTTGACACTAGGTATTTCATTTATATAGGGAATCGTTTAAAAGTAGGTATCTCGGTCGTGATAAAAAGTAACTATATTGATGTCGCGATTTATTTTCCTCGGAGATAACAGTGTTATTATGGACGGTGATTTTGTATTTTTGTACTAAAACGATTTTACGACGTCAAGTTCATCGGCTTTCTATTAGTTTTTCTACGTGAGCGCATTACGGATTCTCAAATTTTACGGTCAATGAGTTTGACGTATCTAAGC
>LGAG01000467.1:435938-455658 GCA_001278395.1 Lerema accius
CTTCAATATACTAGACGTTGCGCTCTCAAACAGCGTAGCACCGTAGTTTGTTCTCGTAGCAGCATATTTGTAGCGGTTCGTTTATGGCTACGGCGTAGCACAGAAAGTGTTGCGCTCAAAAGCGGCGTAGCTCTGGTCACCGTGATTTCCTTAGTAAACCACTCACGTAAAACCGGGCCCGCCACCTGCAAGCCAGTTAACCTTTGGTCTAAGTAACAGACTTTACTTAATATTACTTTACTCATAAATTTATTATCTAGTAAGTATAATGTATTTAAGTGTAAAGCTTTCGATGTTTTGGTTAGTTTAGACATTTAATTTCAAGCATGAAGCAATGTAAATAGACGGTCAATTCCCTGAATTAGCGAAGTTTGTGCAAACTGATATACTCATTGACAGATGAATTGTATCGCTAACAAGAATAAATTTAAAAATATTTTTTAAACAAGCTTTTATTACTTGTTAATAAGAAAAAGAAGTAAACAGTTTAAAAGTGCAAAATTTCAAGTCTCTACTGTTAACCGTTGAGGAGTTCAATCATCTGGAGCCAATCCTGGTAGCAGTATTACATCATGCTTATTATAAACATGCATTGTCATCAGGACTGGACCAGTGTGTAAAGTTTTAGCTCAATCGGACACAATGGGACTCAATCGGTAGGTCTAGACTAGTTTAGTATACGCCCACACACGAAACTGTTCTAGTTAGCGATCGGTACTATCGCCAACACCTTATGTTTTGGACCCAACAACATTGTCGTTCAAGTAACTATTTGTGTTTACTACGGTGTACAAGCTGCACGGGAACGGTGTACCTATTACAATATTTTACTTCAGAATAAGAGTACTTTTTAATTGCACGTGGTCGTGAAATTGTCTTGGCCGGTTAAACCGTGGCTTAAATGACCTACGACCAACTTTAACCTCAGCTTTTAATCGTGTTTTTTGTGAAGTAAAAATTATAGTGCATAGTCATGTTTAAATTCAATTGTACTCGTAACTACGATGTCGTATTCTTTTAAAATTTTATACTCCTCTTAAGACAGTGATTCTAATTTAATTAAGCGCAGAAATCGTAAGTATAAAGTAAGGTGGCGTTAACGCTAATATTACACCGTACCAATGTAACTCCACGGTGTGCACTCGTCTGTGTCAGGGTCAGGGTCTTAGGAAATAGGCAATTTTGAATTGTAATAGCATACAATTAAAGTTTAATATACATTGTAACTGGATCCAATGCACCGCTATTTTCTACTCAACTGCTCTAGAAGGAGGGTAATGTTTTTCAAAAGTATTTTTTGTGTATGTTTTGTATGCCTATTTCTTGGCTTTAACGGTTTTAACCATTTCAATATATAAGGTGTCATGGAACTAAATTCCATTGTGAAAGTGTCATAGACTATTATTTTTTTATATGCCATCATAATTTTTAGCAGACGAGTTTTTGTTTTTCTATTACAGAATTATTTATTCCATGGTAGCGGAATCTTTCCAATCACGTACCATGGGAATCGGTCTCTAGACAATTAGCGAAAAAATTAGGGCTGGCATTTTTAAGCTGGCTGCATACGACCGGTACTTTAATTAGGAGTTCTGATACGGAATTCAGATTCTGAATTTATGACCCTAGAGAAGACTTTCGAAATTTTTATCCAGAATTCATACTGATATTAGAGGAGAGCAGGGTTGTAAGTGCCGGTGTAAGTTACCCCAGACAGGGTACGGGGGTGGTATGAATATTGCAATAAGAGAGAAACTTATCCCCGGCTCTTTTAACCCCGCTCTCCCCTATGGTCAATTCCGGATCAGAATTCCCGATCAGGTTTACAGATGTATGTAACCAGCCTTATTGTCAGTATATCTTTAGATATTTTATTCAAAATTGAAAGAAAAGTTTACCATAAATTTTCGGCATAAAACACTTACAAATTATACAACAAAGAACATTATTTATGCTTCACCCTTTAATTAAATTTCAGTCGTTTGTAAACCAGACTTTGTTTATCCTTTGATTGATGAAATTTAATGAACTGGCATAATTATATTCCATTTCTCTTTACGCTGTATAGTAAATGTTATTTTCGTTATTTATGTTTTATTGGTTGTTATAAATTTTAATATATTTTACGTCAAATATACACAAAAATCGTTTTTTAACTATTGGGCTGTCAATGTTTGCCTGAGTAAAAATAAATAAATTTTATTTTCTTACAAACGGAATATTTACGCAATGCCAAATGTTAATAATTAATAATTAAATAACCATTACTTATTAAACTGGCTCATCGAATAATTTGGATTTAAATTATTAAAATGTATCCTGCAAGTTTTAAGCTAAAAGTGTATAATAAATAAAATACATATAATTACGTAATAGAAAATTAAATTTTCACAAAAAAAGTATTGAAATGATATATAAAATGTCTTTGAGAATACATCAGTACCTACTTTCAGTACTAAACTAAACTTCACTAAACTATAAAACAAATATTCAATTTATAAAAACATGAATAATCGAATTTGTAAGATTGAAAGACACCTAAATAAAAGTACAAAATTTCCAAACACTTTACATAAAATGATTCCTAGAAAACATTTTGTTTCAAACATAATCTCTTTAAAGTAATAATTGCCTTTATACAACAACTTTCGGCCACCGAAGGACGACGAAAACCTCCAAAATGCAAATCTTAGCATAATCTTCGCTTTCGTAATAAACTCACGCCTTTGCCCTGCCAAAGTCTAATCTCAAAATAAACTCTAAATAATATTTTAATATTATCTTGTTACAAAGTTTATGTTCAAATTTCCATCGGCGTGACATTTTAAGAGTGATATCTTAGAAATTTATGGGACAAAGGAGACAGTGACTTGTGAGGTTTAATTCTCCCATTCCCCTTTACCACAATCGTCTGGATACCCAGCAAGTATCCATCCTTTCGTTGTGGACATCCTTCGTCATTTGTTACCCGTACCGCGAAGGACTGGGATAAATGACTTGAGTCGGTATTCCCTATTCCCCTTCGAGTATAATGTGGATATCTTCAAGACAAGAGTGAAGAGTGCGTGCGGAGGAGTTTCTTTCCCCTTTCTTTTCCATACTAAGAACCTTTAAGCAACGGGGGTAGAAAAAAAATACGTGCAAGTGTATCATTGATACCTACATGAATAAATGGTTTTGAATTTTTTTTATTAGGCTTCTCTTGATTGCGTGCTGTACCATCCAAGATTACATCGCCATCTACTTCGGTCGGATTTTATGTAAGTACATAAAAAAATACTCAAATAATGCTCTGCTGAGCTTTTTCAATTAGAAGAGTATGTACCTATCTCCAGAGGGTCCCTAATTAGTTGAGCGGTAAACATAATGTACACCGCAAGGGATCTTCGTTAATTACTAAAAATAATTTAACAAATGAGGTATCGTTGGAGGCGTTTTTTTACTCTTAATTCTGATCGTAATTATTAAAAATATTGCTTACACAATGGAGACTTATACTAAGTAATTAGTGATATGGACGATTTCCATTGCGTATCATTTACGAATATTTTAAACTCGTATATCTCAAACACTCCAAATTTTCATATGGGGATGTCTCCCTGTTCGATTACCGTGTAACTGAGTGGATTTCCCATTTCGTTACACGTTAATTAGTGGGCTAAGCCAATGTCGAGTGTTCAGACGACACGCCCTGAGGGGTCGACGGCAGAAATTGAATGAGCACTGACAGTATTTCAATTTAAACGCTATACCTAATTTTGCTCCCCTCTTACTTATGTAGGGTTACCACTTAAGATATGGAAAATTTGGTCTCGTTAAAAAATTTACGAGTTTATATACAACTGTAGTGCGATAAAATTGGTTGAGACCTAGCTCTAAAGTTTTGAGCAAACGTGCAATATTGCCAACCGCTTGGCATTCTATAGGATACATTCTGGAGAGTGTGCCCAGGAACTACAACGACTTAATTCCTTCATTCTTCTTATAGCATCGAATGTTTCGTACGGTGGGAATCCATCCTTTCCTAGTAGGTAAACATTCCTCCGATACGGAAGTCGCCCTTTGCTTCGTCCTTTATCATGCGTACCGCGAAGGATTGGAATAAATTGTCCGTGTCGGTATTCTCATTCGATTATAATGTGAACGTCTTTAAGACGAGAGTGAATAGGCTTGTTTTAGGTCAGTGTATCATCCTCTTAAAGAACATCGCCGCGTAACAATAATTGAGATTATTTTCAAGCATTAATTTATGTAAAAAAATATAGTTTAATGGTCTGTAAATTGGTTACTATACTTTAAAGGAGGGTATGAATTTGATTAAGACATGTTATATTTATTTTTATACTTAAATAAAATAGTAAGTACTCCGTCATCAAAAGCTATTACCGAATTTAATAATATCTAATCTTGTCTAAGTTTTTTTTAATAAAAATCTATAAACCTCAGAATTTTGCATATAAACTGATGTGAAGCACTCATAACTTGTGTACACTAGGTATTTTAGTAGAGTATAAACAATGTTTGAACAGCGGCGAGTAAATATGTTCCGTGCTCCAAAATACTAGCTCGAATGAGGCGTAAGGGATTAGCCAAACTATTAGAGGTACTAAACACAATCATAGGGAGTGTTGTTCATTGTGATGAGTGTTTACGAAAACGTTGCATTTCCGGACAACAGAATCGACACCCCATTTTTAACTTTCGTATATGATCTTTAGGCTAATATTCTCTTTATATTGCAGACATTAAACATACTTGTAAGTGTGAAGGGTTACTTGAAAATATGTTAGCTTAATTGTAAAGTAAATGTGGAGTAGCTCCACTATATTTGCTTTTGTTAGTTGTTTTGCTAGTTTGATAATTGGAGTATAAAATATAAATAGTTGCACAACTATGTTGGATAGTAATTCAAAATGTTACTTAATAAGTTACCAAGGACTGTCCGGTAACTATACAGTCGCATGGCTACCCTAGCTGTGACGTTATTACAGTTTTTGGTTTAAACATGGATTGGATTTGAATGGGCTTTCAGGGTAAAGGTAAGGTGATTTGATAAGGCGAACGTCTGGCCCTTATATTTATTCTCATAAGTTGTCTTGACATGGAAGGTTTTTGTTAAATATCTACAATGACATATTATTATAGTACTATGCGTAGATAAATTTGGTGTAGATATTACCTGTAAAGTTTAAAAAAATATCTTTATAATAGTACCTTAAGAAATCATTTTATTTGGTACAGCCAAGCAATTTTATATTTCAATTCAATTCAATTCAACTAATATAAGGTAACCATATTTATCACGTTATTTTTCTTGGAAACGTGCGCTCTACCCAAAAGTCTATCGTGTTGAATGTATTTCAAAGATAGACGTTTTAAAAAAAACGAATAAAAAAATAACGCACATACATTTGTTACAGAAATAGTTACAGAATTTTCACGTTAACGAAACAGAGAATACCATTATATAAACAGTATTGGTAACGAAAATCAGCGCTTGATTAATCGAGAGGCGTATTTGTGTTTTTACGTTTCGTACGAAAATAATTTCCAGATCAGAAGCGTTCAAATGAATCTCGGTGTAAAATTTAAACAGCGTATAAATTGGAAATTTGCAGGCGCTTCTTTGTAAGGCTTCTGAATTCAATTAGACCACCGGCTCTCAACTGTAGCAGTCGTTAGACTCTGCTCTGAATCGTGTTACATACTGTTATTATGATATATCGAAATGAACAGCTCTGCAACCGATTCCACTCAGGTTAAGGTTAAGGTTTTTAAAAAATGATATTACTATAATAATTTTTGTCGGTTCGAAAAACCGGACATATTTTGGCGTGTTTGCTCGAACCGGTAACGGCGTTCTGTCAGTATCAACATTGATACGAGCTTAGAAGCGCGTCAACGCTGTTACAAATTGCGCGTGTGTCAAAAGGCGCGCCTATTAATACATTCGCATCAAAAGACGAGCTTATACGCGGGTAAAAAACGCTACTTTGAAACCGCTATACAGGTACAACGGCACTCCAAAATTATCATGTTGAGTAGCGCTGTTAGCTGAAATCAGTGTATGCAAACACGACAGGTAAATCAATCGTGTTAACACCTCTTTCCTGCTGGCTATAACGTTTCATACTCGCCTAATGAATACGGAAAATTAAAGCGAAATCAGCTCTTTGTTCCGAATATATTAAATTAAAACGATCCAATACACGTAATGTTCTTCAACGAAATGGCAATCAATTTAATTATGTGGAAAATAATGAGATTTTTGATTAACTGTAGAACCTAAAGCTTGTATAATTACGAACGAGGTTGTTTAATCAATATCTGAGAAATGAGCGACACTTGATGATAAGTAGATAGAAGTTTTGTTAGTGTTTTAAGGCAAAATATAGATAAAGGAGAAAAAGGGACATTTAGGAGGTCTGTCAGTAAAAAGCGTCAATGTGGTCTCAAAATTACTATTTACTACCTATATACTAATAACCCTTCGAAACATCCTCACTGGAGCAGCATGGTCGAGTTTGTCTTTTCCTATTTAAGACCCACTCTATTCTTTTCTTATTTAAGACCGTGTCTTGTAAGCTATTAACGGGTTAAAGCCTACAGCAAGAACAGGGTTAAAAATAATTATCTGCAAAACGGAACAGAATATATATACAGTCAGTTTGATAGGAATCACTTGAATTGACGGCTCAAATTGGAATAACTACCAGTAAGCGAGTGAAAGGTGAATATTGACGCAATTACTGCGAAGTTGAGAATCAGTAATTGGTTCCAATGACAAATATTTACATGTGATTTCTGCTTTATTTATAAATTCGATTCATTTCACGAATTTTATAGGATAAACGAACTATAACTAATATAGAGTAGACACGATTGTCTGTATATGTATGTACTTACATATTATAACAGGACAAGAGTTCAAATTTGTGCAACTAAATTGTGTTTAAAATAGATGTGTGTTAAATAAAATGAAACCTACACTACTATGCGTTCGAGGCACAGAAGGATGACACACTTGTCAGACGAAAGGCTCCTTTGACAGATCGTGGACGTTGAAATATGACGTTATAATCTATAGTTTAAAATTATGAGTTATGATCAAATTTCGAACACGCAGCGGGTCTTTCACTTTAATTAATAATTATTTAAGTAAAAAAACTTGCAAAACTTATTAGAAGAGAGTGTATTAATATTAATTACTATTTTATATATTAAGAACAAATTTTCGTTTTTATTGTCAACACCTTTAATTCTCACTAGAGAACTGACCATCAGAAATTGTGATAAAACAGCTATTTCCTTACAATCCCAAAGGCCCCATAGTACAAAGGGCGTTTGCATTAGATTGTTTTTCTTCCAATTATATGTATTTTGTAAATTCAAAAGTTTCTACAAAAAGTACATAATTATTGGAGAAATAAATCTTTGTTATTTCGACGTTAGCAATAATTTTATTCTTCCTTATTATCTTCGAATAAATAAGTATATTATTCTAAGCATTTGTAATGAATACAAAAGTAGCGAACCATAAAGTTCTTTGCGGACTTTATTCAAATTATTCGGAGAAGAGATGGTTCTTCTCTGCACCGAGGAAGTCATGTAGATAGGTATCTATTTCAAATCGAAACTAAATGCATTTTTCATGTTGCGATCCTAACTTTTGCTGGCTCTGTGCTCTCGAGGCAAAGGCACTACCTAAGATTATATTTACAGAACGGTAAGCAAGATGTATTGTGAACTGAATCTTTGTTAGTAATTCTCTATGAACGAAACTTGATAAATATACTTGCTAGTTTTGTATTAAAATCAATAGTTAATAGACGGATAGAAAGACGTAACATAATAATATATTTGGTTTTGAAATATAAAGTAAGGTGTATACCAAACACACTGATGTGTTTATTTATGGTTCTTTAGATTAATATTTAAGTATAATTTAGTGTGAATAAGAAAAAATAAAATCATTTACCGAAGTCTTTCATCAACGAGATTAACATTGGTCGTTTTTTTTAAGAAAGTATAATTAAAAAAAGCTTTAAGTGTGTTTCCGAAAAACAGTCTAAAACTTTGTGTTACCGCGAAACTCTAAAATAGATCGATGTAAAATTCGAAATCACTCTGGGAAAAGTGTAATAAAAATAGCCCTTCTCCTACGGCGTAGTAACATTAAAATCCGTACAACAATGACGAGATATTTTTCATTTTAAGACCCGCGTAGCCTACAGGCCTCGAACTGACTCATTTGTCATCTCACGAAGCAGTTATTTTATAGTCCGTTCATTTTCAATTTTTACCGAAACGAAAACAAATAGCTTTTTGTAGCTATCTTTTAATAATCTATGGATAGCACTGAGTAAAATATTCATAGTATTACACCGAAATATGATTTAATTCACTTCCACAATAAAGACAAATCTAGTGTCTTCTCATATGTTATAGTTCGTTCGTCCGTCCGTCCTGACACAAAAATGAACATACATACATACTCTAGAACATTACCCTCCTTATGTTGTAGTCCGATGAAATACGATACAGAATTTATCGATGGCAAAACGTATCTTAGACACCATGGATGATATTTACAGTGAATTTAATTGCCAACTGACTGTCGACTCCAACTCGTTTGAAAGCTAAAAACAACCAAAGCGCCACAATCTAAATAAACCGATTACTTCGTATCAAGTTTCTCAAATCAAATACACCTGTATTCGTCGATAGTATCGCTAAAGTGCCGAATACCAAAGACGTCTCGGCAGCTATATCAATAGACAGGGCGGTATGTGCTCTTAAGGAACACGATAGCATGACTGCATTTGAAAGGAAAACGGATCTCTTAGACGAATGTTATAGGATACCTACTTGCTTATACGAAAGCCGAGTTCATCTCGGATTTTATTGTTTCGTCTATGGCTTTAAATGAAATTTTGGAAATTCGAAATAAAACTACTGTTGGGTAATCAAATAGGGAACATCAAATTCGAATAAGCCGATGAAGACAATTTCTTCATTCCAGGCACATTTCCCATCATAACCACCATCTTCAGGCATGAAGGATGGAACAGAGAGAGAAAAAGAAATATATACATATATAAAAAGAGAGAAGAGAGAGAGAGAGCTATTATTACATGTCATTTAACTTTTCCCAAATTGGAGTGATAACTACAACGAGTTCGTTTGAGTAAGCAACGTGGCAACTTTACGCTAGATTTCCGCTATCTAATCTTATATGGTACGCAGTCACGTTCCACTTTCATATACATTTCGAAGCGGAATGGTGCCGAAAAATATCCGGACACCCTCTCCCCTATATCAACAATCCGGGGAAGAAAATTGTTTTTATAGATTCGATATGCTTCAATTTCAATTGGCGTAGGATCTGTTCCCGTATTCGGCGCGAACGGAATCAATTTGCGTCTGAACGAGCCAGAGAGTCTTCGCTTCGTGAATTTCCTAATTCTGCTTCATTTGTAGAAGTAAGGTCGCCAAGTATTGATAATGACTTTTTTCTCTTTGTATTCGAAATGGGACTAATGTGAACAGTCGGACAATGCGACTCTCGTATACTCGTAAAGTGAAGCTTTAGAAAGAACAATTAAATGTAATAGCTTGTGACGTAGGTATTCTTCAGTTTTACAACTTCTTTAGAAGAAAGTTTTAGGCCTTAGTAATAGCTTGTGACGTATTCTTCAGTTTTACAACTTCTTTACAATAAAGTTTTAGGTTCTATTAAAAAAAAAACTTCATTCAGGAATTGAAAGTTTTGGACGAATAAGATTATTTGCTGTGTATGTCGTGCTTCATTTGATGACTTTTAAGTTTTTTTTAATATTTTAGAAAAAGTTTAAAAAGGTGGGACAAACGTCTTACAAACAATACACAAGTACTCGTATCTTTTAAGAGTTAAAAAATACCCTAAAAAAATGGTTTATAGAAGCACAATATTAAACAAGCTGTTATTAAAAATGACATAGTCATAAAAAACAGAGATTTTTTTACTTTAAAAACACTCCTACTAAAGAAATTTCACTTTGAAACGCAGACAATAACGATACCTACACATATCAAGGGCTACAAGTGTACAAAACAAAACACATCCCCAACCCTAGATTATCTTAGTCCGGAACGAAAATAATCAGAGGCGTCGTAATTTCTGTCGTAGCAGAGTCGGAAGACGAAGTTGGCACTAATTTCGCAAATAAATGGACAATTTGCCGGGAAACTTGTCGCGAGTTATTCCTGGGTGAACCCGCGGGTAACGATCTCGACTGGCGTAAATAATATTTCAGTTTTTTCTTCTCCGCTAAGTTTCTGTTTGTATGGGTAATTTAGGTAAGATTAACAAGTTAACGCTAATAGGTAATGTCTTTTAATTCTCGTTATGTTCTTTATAAACTTTGGGAGTTTGTTATTTCATTTTACGATGATTTTGGACTGAGTGGTGACTTGACTGGTAGATGTTAAAAAAACAACATACGAGTATGTACTACTCTCGGATACTTTATTTATGTCGTCATTTTCTATTTTCGTACTATCAATGAGACCTTAAGCAACAATACTACAACCAATGCACATATTAGCAAATACAAGTAAAATGGGTTTGTGTTTTATCTATTCTTCCTTCATTATCTATTGTCTGTGTCAAAGTTATTTACGCTGCCTTTTGTAATAATTTGATGAAAATTTAAGCTGTCTGATCGTAATTACAAAATGAATATGAAACTAATTGTTTTGATTGAATGTAAAACAATACGCGTTTAAATTTCTACAGAATTCTTCTGCCCCTTCCAGTTTTAGATTGAAATCTCATCCGCTCAACACCGTTTACTTTGTAATTTGACACTTGAATCCGAATTTCGAAGGAATGACACGCCGGAATCAATAAAAATCTACGTTGAATTTTTTGCAAGGTCGAATTTGGACATCAGTAACGAAAGGGTTAATAGGCGGTGAGTTTTTAATTATTTAACGAGTTTGTAAAAGCCTTTTTATACAGGAAGTATAAAATAATTGAGTCTATTTATACTTTGGATCGAGTTCCTGCTTTTTCCTTCGTCAAAAAAATCAGTAATTATACTCCTTGAATATTGAATATTCCATTTAGAGCCATTCAAATGTTATGCTAGCTAAGTAGATATTCAGTAATTGCAACTCCTCCCCTATCCCTCACTAGCACAACTAAGCAATGCTATCACGTACTAATACTACTTACCTTAATGACCCCTTTGAGGTTGATATACCTATTGTTTAATTGTGCAAAATGTTCTATACCTACTAACAATAATTTAACACATAGGATGCATACATCTATCATATGATACACAAATGTTCTTCATGCAAGCACATGGTAGCTTTTTGCAGGGACTTTGACAGTCGGTCATTAGACTGGGGAACATTTGTGTCAGTTTTACTAAGCTTCCTGGTAGGTTCCGGGATTCCTGACCGAAGGGTAACTACCCCGGGGTTAAATCAGCTATTTTGCGGGGGTAACAAAGAACTTCAATATTGGGGTAGTGAATAAAAAAAAATAACAAAGTAACATGAATTGTTTTGATAACATTTTAAAGACAGGGTAAAATCAGTTTCCTCATAGGTCACTGGGGTAACAATAATGTAAAAGGTTACGAACCTCTGTAATAGGTACTTTTAGGGTTTGATTTTTAGACTTTCACATAGAATTGTAAGTTACCTAGTTTCAATCCATCAAACAGAGTAACATAGATCTGTTAGACACTAAAATGTAACTTACAAGATTTCCTAGCTCCTTTTATATGTTTTTACAACTCCTACGACGCTCCAAATTCACGAGATCATTAATAAGGATGAAGGTTTCACGGCGACAAGGTACGACAGGTACTAAGTATGGACTTTATACTTGAATGAAAGACGACAAAATGTATGTTACATATATTAGGTTAGCTTTGGAGCTGTCCTCACATATCGAAAGGACGAATAGCATTACTAGAAGGCTTTCTATCACCTCTAAGAACAGTGTATGTATTAATTAAGGGTTCAAGTTTTGGTACATATTTAGAATGATATAGAAAGGAACGTACGTATTTCAGATTCATATCTAAAGATCATGAGCATATTTCACAAAATTGGTTAAATGTAGATTGTCAGTTTAAGTAAAATTGTATAGTTCACCCAAAAGTTATATCATAAATTCTAACCGTTTCATTTGAAGGCAAATTTTTTAAGTTCTTAAACGTCCTTTCAATATAAAAGTTTTGTAAGTAATAATAATTACATTTTTAATTTTCTAAAAAGGGCTCTTATTCATTTCACAGGCCCTACGTAAATTCCCTTTATCATTTTAAATTTCGTACATTTCGTTAATAAGTTCGTTTGGAGCGAAATGAGTTGGATTTATAAGGCATATTTAATGTGAAATTTGAGTTCCAGAAAAACCCTTTGCTCTCGCGATTAGTTAAATTGGATGATTAGAGAGATAAGCGCGATGCGACTTTTGTATTAAATTAAGTGATTATACTTTTATTAATTTAGCACTGAGCAAACTAATTTAAAATTAGTAAAAGTTCGTAGGTACTAAGAATAAAATTATAAGTATCTGCCCACGAAATAACAATACACATTGAAATAACTTCGGTCTTATAGTCGTAGGTCTACCTAAAACTTATTTTATCGATGTGTTTAATTGAATACAACTTTAAAACCTACTGCGTTAATTTAAACTTAATTTGTGAGTTTCTGTAACTAAGACTACAATAATTGATATCTACCTTTTATAACTCTAGTTTTAAAGAAAAAAATAGTTTTAACTAACCGTTTATAAAATGAATTTTAAATCAAATTATTATCCATTATGGAACACGATTGAATTGAAGAGAAGTTTTTTAATTTAATCTTTTCGCAGTTAATTTTATGAATGTTGGTATAATTAACAAAGTTTTATGAAAGCTTAGTAGGCTTTTCAGTGTAATGTCGATTGATATTAGTTTTAAATTTTTTTGTAGGGTTTTTTAAAAAACGGGATTAATCCAGTTTCGCTATGTGATACTAGAAAGCTCTACGACATCTCACTCAATCAAACTAAATCAGAGTTTGAAAACTGTATATAAGTGTGTGTAAGATTGTAAAAAAAACAGAGTTTGAACGAGACGCATATTGTTTTCTGTATTCTGAGTGTTTAATTTATAGATATGATCGAACTATAATCACAGTTACCTATTCCTCTAGTTTTGTTAGATATGTAGAGCAGATAATGTTGAAATAGTTAAGAGGTATTAATGTTAATTATAGAGTAGAGTAACTTGAGTAATATGCAATCATAGACTGTGGTAATATCAACTTTTACAATTACAGACCATAGTAAGAAGAGACACAATGTGAAAACAACTTCTCTTCTGCATATAAAACGTCGTAATTTCTAGCACTAAAATACTAATTAAGACCAACACCTTGTATTAAAAGTGAGCTAGCAATTAGCTTCAAAAGTTGCACTCTCTGACACGGTGGCAAAGTAAAACAGAATGATATAAACTTCCTAACCCTCGCTAGTGTGTGTGCAACACGTATGCTTCTAATAAGCTAACTTACAGTATAAACTTTAAACAGGTCGCAATTCCGCTGTGAGTTCTGTTTGTTCTACTGCTTTTCACATTTCTCTTAACACTGAATTGATTGTGAAATTAACAAATAATATTATTACAATGAAATAGAATAAAAGTCAAGGGGAATAGGGATAGTCAAATATTATGTAGTATTCATTTTAATGTGAAATAGAGACGATATAAACTAATAACTAAACATAAAGTAGCGGAGAAGTTTCTTTTCCTATCTTCTCCGTCATATCTAAACAATTTTACGAAATAGGGATAAGTTAAAAAATACCCTGCATGTGACAAACAGGGACGTGGTAGCCATGTGGAATAATTATACATAAAAAGGACACATACTCAAACCGACAACAGAAGCATATACAAACACATCACTCAAAATTTCTACTTCGCTAGGAATCAAACCCACGGTCTGGCATGGTTAACATTGCACAATATAAGACAACAATGCGAGGAAATATCGCTTTCTGTAACTGACGCGTGACGTAAACGTTCTACGTGTGTCTCATGACGTCAGCATATGCAAGTGTGCGGTAATTGTCCTGCTGGTCGATGGACGTAGGATGTTGAGGAAGGCGTGTCGTGATGACTAAGCAAAACCGACTAGGATCCGACGCATACGTGGATGTGGTGTGCTATTCATGTTTACGAATATATGTGGAAAATATAGTCGGTTACATCACGTCTTTAAAGGTACTGATATATACACAAAACATAGCATGCTATTGGCATGCTGAAAATACGCATACTCCGCAATTGGTCACGTAGAAATAAGCATCATTACTTCATTTAAGTCTTTTTCAAAGTGATCGCATTTGATGATGCGTGCTCATTAGTAATAATATATCGACACGTATGGATATTAAATTACAGTAGCTTATTAGTAACATGAGTTCATGCTAGTAATGACCATAAATGTGTACCTATGTACTTAGAGTATTATAATTATAAGTCCCTTGAGGGAGCAGGGAGGTCATTGACCACTTAGTTTGAATAAAATTAAATTAAATCTTTGCTTACTTCTGGTGCCCCTGAATATTTGTAGATACTGCTTACTCCATGCTCGTGTGGTCTTTAATAGAATTCATAGAATATTAGGGAACTAACCCTAACTAACGACTATTGCGTGTTGTGCAAAACCTTAATCGTGTGGTATTATTTTGATCGTGCTGAGTGCGATTATCTTTATCGCCTTTACTAGTAATTACGGCAAAAACATCACAAACAACGTATCCCATCCCATCTAGCTCTTATAGGGCTGTTTGCCGACCGAGCATCTTAATAAAGTTTATAGGTTATAAAATCTAAGTAGTTTTCAGATTATCTTCGTAATAGCTTATGCTATATGTATAGGGTTTACTTATTTATTTATATCTAAAATTACTTAAACGGCACACGATAAGCAAATTTGTAAGTTCGAAAAGTTTGTCCGCAAGCTTGACAATCTCTTACAATGTTTTTAAGACTATAAATACTTACACTCATACTCCCGCAGTAGGATTCCCTGTGTCGCGGGTGGCATGGACAACACAAATAACACATCACTAACACCCATGACCCATTTTTCTGTCACATAAATATCTGTCCCGACCGGGAACTCACCCGGGATCCCTCGCTTCGCAGGCAGGGTCACTACCAACTAGGCTACGGGGTCGAATAAATTTGATCGTTGTGATTTGAAGTGTGAGTTAGTAGATTTCTGAGATGCGACGCGACGTCCCAACGCAGCTCTAAGTTCCAATAGGTACATAGCTCGACAATGTTTTGAAGGCAACATCATTTGCACCACTGAGTTGCGAGCTGAACAGTTAAATGATAGTTATCATACTGGACTTAGCAATTTGGCAGGGGAATTGCCAGTTTCAGCTACGGCAACTAGCCAAAGTAGGTACTTGATAGATAGTTGAGATGCTTGTTTAGCTTTACGTGCTTTTAGAATAGTGTTATTTGGTTTAAATACTCGTAACTTGCTTATTTTCGTATAATTTTCTTAGGTTTCCGAAGTTTTGATTACAAATTACGTCATAAAAGCTATTCAAGCGTTTACAAAAAGAAAGTTTGAAGAAAGTTCTAACCATTGCCGTGATGTATAAAAAGTCAAGGTAAAATCGAATTTGTGTGCAAAAATATACGTAATTTAAATAAATAAACTTTGTCAGTTATAGGTATTACTGAATGTTGATGAAATTTAATCGGTGTCTTATCTCTGATTTTATAAAATCAAATATTTATAAGCACAGAGTAAGTAAGAAGTAACTTTAATCTGCTCTTTGAATTCAACTTAAATTCGATTTTCATCTTTATTCAAATTGCAATTTGATTTCATTCAGTAAGTTGAAGAAAATCTGACATAACCAAGTGACACATGAGTGGGCAATGTAAAATGAGTGGGAAAATAAATTATCTATTTATTCATGGTCTGAGACTAAAAAGAAGGACAAATACAAAAGTAACTTTAAAACGCTGAAACCGGCAAAGTAATGTATATTTACAATCACGAAGAGAGTTAAAAGTGTCTCAACGTCGTCCAAACCTATTTACGTAGAGGTTTAACGAAAAAACTTTGATTATAATTCCGTTTTGGGTAAAAAAGTAAACAAACTCAGTAAAGAAGGCAATCAAAAGTTGCTTAAACAACTCTACGCTTACGTGAAGAGGGTGGCGTGATGGTCTAAAATATCTTTGGTAACTTCTATCAGCGTTTATTAAGGGTTTTATAAGAACCAACCTCTTTAAACATATATCTTTTCTGTTAGCTTTCACACCAAATGTTACCTACTTACATAATAATAAACGCTACACACTTATACCCTGCAGTACTGTTTCCTGCATAGTTAGTGCCATAGACAACACAGAAACTTCAGGACATAGACCTTGACTGAGAACAGCAACTTAAATTAATCGTAAAAAAATTTGCCTTGTTAAAAATTTAAACCGGGACCCATCGAATGACGTAGTATTTCGGTTTGCTAACCATTGCCATATTGATAGTCAAAATGACAATTTCCGTAAAAGATGCTATCTTTTTCCGCACCTATTGTACTTTTTACCTTTTTGATATTCAATCAAATTCTATTATTGAGTACAAAGGTAATACGATTCCTTAAATTGCTAGTTGTTTTGATGTTATATCAAATTTGATTTCAAATAAACTGGTACATTGTCAGTGATATCAATCATCAAAATTAAATACGAAAAGCGGCGGCCCTTAATTATATTATTGTTAGATAAATATATTTCGTTGCTCCTTTGTTGAGAAACAATTGGTGTTGATGAAAATAAGGAACTTAATAAAGAAGATATTAATTTCGTTTTCGTTTACATAATCGTCAATCATTGTAATAAAGGCTAAATTTTGCTTTGTAAACTAATCTTTTGTATTTCAGAAATGTTTTATGAGAGACTAGTCTATTATTATAATTCTTTTGTGACGTGAAAATAGTTCTTTTTTAATTCTGGAGGACAGACAGAGCGCATCTATTTATCATTAGGTGCTTACTCTGTTAAGTTCTTATATCATTCAATAAATTATATTATACGTTTATTTGTTTTTCATTTTAGGCCCATTAAATAAAAACTTCTTTTAAAAAAGTTTTTTAACCTCAATCTCAAAAAACATAAATTAAACACCGCATCCCCCCTCCCCCCAATTTATTCCAACTTTTTTACCCCTAGTGCCCACAAGAGGGCGCTATCCCTCACTTTGAGAAACACTGATACTAACGGCAGCAGAGTATGGACTACTTGTATTAAATGACAAAGATGAAAGTTTTAGTCACTTAGTAATTGTCTTAATATATAAAATGCAATGTCCCGACTGACATATCAACGCCCAGCCTAAACCACTAATGATACAGGTTTGAAATTTTGAGAGGCTATTCCTTTTATATTGGAGGCGTCATTTAAGAACGGATTTTTGAAAATTCCATCCCTAAGGAGAGAAATCGGGAATAAGGGTTTGTATGAAAGTTCGTCAGTTTTAAAGTTACAGCGATAAAAATAAATAGGTAGCTTCAAAGTTTAATTTAAAAAACGTGTGTGACAAAATTTTTAAACTTTTCAACCCTTAGTAGGAGAAATAGGGGATGAAAGTTTGTATGGTTACTTTCTTAAACCTTTATCAATTTGAGTGAAAATTTGTAGAAACATTATTAAAATAAAATAAAAAATTACGTGTTTTTCAGTTTTTCGAAATTCATCCCAAAAGGGTGTAAAATAAGGGATGGAAGTTTTCTAACAAATGTAAGATAACCTGTCAGGTTTAGAGTTAAATTCGTAAAAATAGATGTTTAAGATATTATGTAGAATAAATAAAAATTAACATGTATGGCAGAACTAAAAAAAAACTAACCCTTAGTAGTAGAAATAGGGGATGATAAAATGCAATGACCCGAGGACATATCAACGCCCAGCCCAAATTACTAATGATATAGGTTTGAAATTTAGAGAGGCTATTTCTTTTATATCGTAGTCACCCTTTATGAATGGATTTTCGAAAATTCCATCCCTAAGGAGAGAAATCGGGAATAAACATTTGTATGAAAGTTCGTCAGTTTTTAAGTTACAGCAATGAAAATAAGTGGTTAGATTTACAGTTTAATTTTAAAAACGCGTGTGACAAAATTTTGAAACCTTTCAACCCTTTGTAGCAGAAATAGGGGATGAAAGTTTGTATAGTTACTTTCTTAAACGTTTATCAATTTGAGTGAAAATTTGTACAAACATTATTAAAAGTAAATAAAAAATTACGTGTTTTTCAGTTTTTCGATATTTATCCCCAGAGGCTGTAAAATAAGGGATGGAAGTTTTCTAACAAATGTATGATAACCTGTCAGGTTTCGAGTTAGATTCGTAAAAAATAGATGTTTTAGATGTTAGAATAAATAAAAATTCACATATATGGCAGAACTAAAAAAAATACTCTTAGTAGTAGATATAGGGGATGATAAAATGCAATGTACCGAGGACATATCAACGCCTAGCCTAAGCCACTTATGATATAGGTTTGAAATTTTGAGAGGCTATTCCTTTTATTTTGTAGGCGTCATTTAAGAACGGATTTTTGAAAATTCCATCCCTGAGGAGAGTAATCGGGAATAAACATTTGTATGAAAGTTCGTTAGTTTTTAAGTTACAGCGATGAAAATAGTTGGTTAGCCTTACAGTTTAATTTTAAAAACGCGTGTTACAAAATTTTGAAACATGTCAACCCTTAGTAGTAGAAATAGGGGATGAAAGTTTGTATGATTACTTTCTTAAACCTTTAACAATTTGAGTAAAAATTTGTAGAAACATTACTAAAAGAGAATTAAAATTACGTGTTTTTTCAGTTTTTTCATATTAATCCCCAGAGGGTGTAAAATAAGGGATGGAAGTTTAAAAAAAATCTATGATAACCTGTAAGGTTTAGCGGTCGATTCGTAAAAAATAGATGTTTTAGATGTTAGAATAAATAAAAATCAACATGTATGGCAAAACTAAACAAAGATAACCCTTAGTAGTAGAATTAGGGGATGGTAGCGTGTTTGGATATTATCTTAAACCTTAATCAATTTGCGTGTAAATTTATAGAAATTTTATTGAAAGAAAATAAAAAGTAACGTGTTTTTCAGTTACACCATTTTTATTCCCAGAGGGTGTAAAATTAGGGATGAATGTTTTGACAAATACTGACATGGATAAATAAAAATTTATGTGTTCTTCAGTTTATCGGGATTCATCACCGGAGGATGTAGAAAACCGGCCAAGTACGAGTCGGACTCGCGCATGAAGGGTTTCGTGTCTACATTTTTGAAAAATACTTCCTTTTATTAAAACTTTCAAGTTTTTACCTGTTTATTAAGATCGAGAAAAAAATTGTTAAAAATTACGTTTGTTGTATGAGAGCCCCCCTTTAATATTAACTTTATTTTTAAAAAAGGTAAACATACAACTCTACATTCTATGAAAATTTTGAACGTCTCTCCGTGTCGTTATTAATATTCAGAAAAAAATACACGATTATTGTATGGGGACCCGCCCTTAACATTGTTATAGCGGCAACGGATATATCTTCATAATTTGTGAAAATTTCAGCTTTCTAGCTATCGCCGCTTATGACATACAGCCTGGTGACAGACGGACAGACAGCGGAG